>WBMZ01000825.1:0-71155 GCA_013400975.1 Atrichornis clamosus
GCCCCACAACCCTCTCTGCAGCTCCATCCGGCCCCACAGTCCTCTCTGCAGCTTCCATCCGGCCCCACAGCCCTCTCTGCAGCTCCCAGCCGCCCCCACAACCCTCTCTGCAGCTCCCTCCGGCCCCACCCGCCTCTCTGCAGCTTCCATCCGGCCCCACAGCCCTCTCTGCAGCTCCCAGCCGGCCCCACAACCCTCTCTGCACCTTCCAGCCGGCCCCACATCCCTCTCTGCAGGATGAATGGTCACCAGCCAGATGTAGTCCCATTCACTACAGCACTTTGAGCCCTGTTTTTCACTCACTTATGTTATAAAAGTTTTGGTTTCATGTATTTTAACTGTTGGTATCAAGTTATGTTAAATGTGATGTTGTATATTTAGTGTCAGGAGTGTTTATTTGCCATTCTAGGGCATCCAAAGTTTTGCCTCATCTCAGAGTTTTCCTTCTATTGTGCCTCCACTGCAGGTGGAAGACTCAATGACAGAAAGTTTTTTTCCTTCTATTGTGCCTCCACTGCAGGTGGAAGACTCAATGACAGAAAGTTTATGCTCTGCTGCGGCATCCTTTGCTTAAGTATTTCCTGAGTCAGCAGCTGCAGAGTTGCTGATGGGATTCACTGCACTTTGTCAGTTTTCTTTTGAATCCCTTAAATACTGAGTACCACAACACTTTACAGCAAGAAATGCCCCAGTGAGCTGTGTAACATTGAATTATACCGCTTGAGATTATCAGTTCTTCTGATGGGTGATTTCATTGGTGCCCTCTAGTGTTTAAAGTGAGATAAATATTTAATAAGCATTTTGTTAAAGCAGGTAATAGACAGCTCTACCAGAGACAGTGCCATACTGGACCTGTCGGCCACCAAAGCGAGTGAGCTGATCAGTGACATCAGGTTTGGGGCAGCCTAGGCTGCACTGGTGAAGTTCTCAGTCCTGAGGGATATGGGTCAGGAGGAGGGTAAAGTCAGGAGCCTAAATTTTAAGAAAGCAGACTTTGAGCTGTTCAAGGAGTTTGCCAGTGGTGTCCCCTGGGAAAATATCTTCAGAGACAAGAGGGTGGAACATGGACGTGGGCCCATGGGAATCTCATGAGGTTTAACAAGAGCAAGAGTTGGTGCTGCACCCGGGTTGAGGCAACCCCTGGTATCAACCCAGGCTGGGGATGGACAGATCAGAGCAGCCCTGCCCAGAAGGACCTGGGGGTGCTGTGGGTGAGAGGCTGGACATGCCCCGGCCATGGGCACCTACAGCCCAGAGAGCCAAATGTGTCCTGGGCTGCATCCAGAGCCCCGTGGGCAGCAGGGCAGGGAGGAGATTCTGCCCCTCTGCCAGCTCTGGTGAGACCCACCTGGAGCCCTGCATCCAGCTCTGGGGTCCCAGCACAGGAGGGACATGGAGCTGCTGGAGAGAGTCCAGAGGAGGCCACCAAGGTGATCAGAGGGATGGAGCATCTCTCCTATGAGGAAAGGCTGAGAGAATTTGAGTTGTACAGCCTTTGGAAGAGAAGGCTGCAGGGACACCTCATTGTGGCTCTTCAGTATTTGAACAGGTCTATCAGAAGGATGAGGACAGACTTTTTAGCAGTGTCTGTTGCAATAGATAAAAGGGTAATGATTTTAAACTGAAAGAGGATAGATTGAGCTTAGATGTAAGGAAGAATTTTTTTACAGTGAGGGTGGTAAGACACTGGAATAGGTTGCCTGAGAAGTTGATGGATACCCCATCCCTGAAAACATTCAAGGTCAGGTTGGACAGAACTCAGAGCAACCTGATCTAGCTGAAGATGTCCCTGCTCATTATATATTAGCTGGGCATGATCTACACAAAACCTTTCCCCATTCTCCCCCAAGTTTTTATCTGGGCATAAACACACCCAGCCTTTGCAAGACTTTCAGATTAAAATTAAGAAATCTGTATTTCTGATCACTTTTTATTTGCTATAGTGAAATATTTTAATAATACTTGGGTTTTTTGTTTAAAAAACTACATATTAACATGTCTGATCCAAGTGATGGGAGTGATTGGAGGGTTCCTCATGAGACCTAAACTTTCGTCTAGTCACAAGATCACAGAATCATAGGACAGTTTAGATTGGAAGGGACCTTTGAAGATCATCTAGTTCCAACCACCCTGTCCGTGGGCAGGGTCACCCTTCACCAGATCATGTTGCTCAAAGTCCCATCCAATCTGGCCTTGAACACTTCCAAGGCATGCACTAGATGACCTGTAAAGGTCCCTTCCAACAAAAACCACTCTATGATTCTATGATTCTGTTTTCTATTTATTTTCCCTCAAATAACAGTTTTGAGTCACCTCAGAGATACTTTTTTTTCAGGATGGAAAGCCCTGCTTTGCTCAGGTTCTTTTCTTGTGAAAACCATGTCTCTCTTTGTCACTCATTTCTACCTTTTCAGTTTCCAGTATATTCTCTTTGGCAGTGAGAAAGGAACTGTGACCAGAGTTCAAGATTCATTAGCAAAATGGATTTATGAAGAGGCTTAACCACCTATTTTTCTTTATTCTTTTCGTAATAATTCACATGTTCTGATTCCCACTTTCAGATAACTAGCCACATTGTCTAAGGTTTTATTACTTATGCCAAAAACTAGATTAAGCCCATATTTGTACATCTATTTAGTGACTTTTTATAGTCTGTTAACCCTTTCCTATCTTGTGGATGTCCTTTCAACACACAAACATATTTTTACAGTTCTTTTGCAGCCAGCTTTACTCTGGACTGTTATAAATGAAAATGCTGCACATGCTGCTGCTTCACTACACAAGGCCATTTCCAAATCATTGACAAATAAATTGAACACCTTGGGTTCCAGTACTGAGCTTCTTTTTACTTTCTAGGTAATATCTCTCCAAGTATTCCTAACTTCCTTCTCGTATCCTGTAACTAATTACTAGTTTAGAAGTACAGTAGCTATTGTTTTACAGACAGAAGAACAGGTTTTGTCCTTACGCTTTTTGCCCTGTCCAAAATCATGTGTTTGCTGTACAGAATTTTTTAAAAAGGCAGAGTTACATTCAATAATAGAAAGGGGGATTAAGTGAATGGGTGACAAAGATTGGAGAAAATTACAGAGAGTACAATGCGTCAGTATGAGAAAACAGCAAATATGATATGATATGATATGATATGATATGATATGATATGATATGATAGATTCTGCAGTTTGTCCTTAGGAAAATATCCCACAGGTTTTAGTGGATCTGTGTGCATTGTGACCTCACAAAATTTAGGAGGACAAAACACAAAAACTGATCATAAAGCTGGAAGGCAAAATAGCGTGACACAGCATTCCAACGTTTATGAAGAGACCACACTCCCAGCCCCCCTTACCATGGGTATGGCTCATTCCTCTGCCAATAAAGCACGCAGTGGAAATTTCCACTGCAAGTTACAGCACATTTCCACCCTTTAACCCTACACACACTGAAGTTTTGCAATTCTTTATGGTAGTTGAAATGTATAACCTTTACTTTACTAAAGATAACCAATCTACCTTTTTTTAACCTCACCTAATCTAATCTTTCTTCAAAAAAAAAAAATCCATTTTTACAGTTCTAGTGAGAAATATGAGGATGTGCTAATTTGAGTGATGAGCAGACATGTTATCAAAATCATAAATATTTCTTTTAAATTGAAATAATGTCACATAGTTCAGTGTTGTTGTAAATTATGTTGGCAGCTATATATATGGCAAATATGATTATTTTTTGTTTTAATCTTAATAGTTAATATGTAACAAAGTCTTTGTCTTATTTACAGCAAATAATTTTCATCCTGAACATGCTGCTTAGCAGGATGCTTTGTGATCAGAAGCCAGCTCCTTTACTGTTTGATGGGCAGAGCTTCTTAAGCCTATGCAGCTCAGCAGTGGCACCTAAATGCATGCCCATAGGCCCAAATTTGCATTTGTGAACCACTCAGTAAGAAAATTTTCTTATCCTAAAAGGATTTTTATTTAAAGCAGATAAAATTAAAAGAATGTAGCAGATGAGCATGGAAGAGGCAAGAAGAAACAGCCAGTAAAAGAGGAGTAAGGATTTCCAGGAAAATGAGTTTTAGGGCAAAATTTTGAGAAATAAGAGAACAAAACATCTAGAAATGAGAATGGTATGAAAAACTACAGTGTCTTGGAATTGCTAAGCCTGAAATAAAAATTGATAAATGTCTTGGACATATGAGACAAGGGAAAAGGAAGGAGTGCTTGTTTTCAAGACACAATGAAATGATAAAACTTCCCAAGATTCCTTCACCTTTGTTTTTTTCCTAATATTGTGCTATGAAAGTTCCTGGACAAGCTACACACACCTCCCACACCATCCTGAAAGGCTTTCACGTGGTGGTTTTGACTGTTACTTCTGAGACTGTGATTGTCTTGCTACCTTCCTCCCCCGTGCTGCATAAACACAAAACAGTAAGGGAGGAAGGACAAAGTGGCAAGGATGGCCATGCAGAGCCTTACTGTTCCCAAACAAGAGTCTTTTTTCCTGGGAGTCTTTGAGAGCAGGACTGATATATTTCAGATCTGAAATATGAAGACTTAACAAAGATTTGCAAGCTGTCCACTCCTCAGACATCACCAGTTTTTCTTCCTTTTACCTGAACACTCATCATAGTATTATGTCTCTGCCCAGTGTTATGCCGTCAGTGTTTTTTAGTTGAAAGTATCTGCAGTCTTATGGAAGTATGATCTCAATTTTTATTGACCTTTGCAAGCCTTCTGCACTTCAGCTTTTCCATTTTTGTCCAAACTGGGAGATTTATATTTCTCCTTCCTAGTCTCACATATTTAAGCTGTACATTGCTACTTCTACTTGTTTGATACTCCTTTTTCTTACCATTCTCAGTTGTATGTTTTGAGAACAAGCCCCTGTTACACTGTTCATTACCTACTGCAAGACCATGTTCTTGAATAGATCCTTTAAAAATGCTGGCACTGAAAGCCACATTCCTCTCCCCCTGAACATTGTCTTCCCATATTTGCAAAGTTTCCACCTGCCATTTCATTAAAGTTTATTGTCTACAATTGCTTACAATTCCCCTTCTTTTATTTTTCCTATCATGAAGGGATTTCCCTATTTCCCCAAGTGAGGGACAACTTTCAGGCACAAGGTATTTGAGGAGACCACATGTATTTGAGCCTCAGATCTTATCCCCATTCTGTGCTAGTGATCCATTTGTGTTGTTGCTTACCATCCTTCCAAACTGTGTCATCTACAGGTTTTAGCAAAGATAATTTTACCTTTCTTCCAGTTAACTGACTGAGATAACTGTACAGAGCCTGCTGTCATACAGATGGTGAGAAAGAGTACGCCAATCTTGGCATCTTAGTAAAAAAAGTGGCTTGGGTTGTCAGGCTCTATTTCCATTGTTTATATTGATGGGCATGATTTTAGTTCTTAAAAGTTCTGTATTAATTAATTTTTATTAGTGATCAATTTTGTTAGAATCAATCTCAAGCGGATAAATATGCAATTATCTGACTGCCTACCTTTTAAGTGCAGGCTAAGTATTAGTTTTCTTTCCAGTTTTCTGGAACTTTTCCAGTTTTCCAACAGTTACTGAAATTCAACATTTATGGTTAAGATAACTTGGAACTCTCTAAGTTGTTAAAACTTTAAATGCAAATTACAGTGATCTCCTGACTTCTCCCCCCACTTCATTTGTATGATATCCTCGCTTAGTTTTTGCATGGAAATGGTATAATTATCTTCCTATAATAAATAAATAAATAATCTGGGGTTTTTTTCTTCTGCAGATACAGTCCAGAAATAATAAAAATATGCTGCCTTTTACAAATATTTTACCATATCTGTGTGGTCATGGTCTATATCCAATATTAGGAACCTATTCATTGTTTCTAATATATAAAAAAATCTCATTATTGTTCTTATCCCTAAAGACCATAGATCTCTTTTTTGAGCTGTTGATTTTTTAATCAATTTTCTAAAATGTCCAGATTTTAGTTTATTTTTCTTGCTGATAGTTTCCTGCTTCCTCCATTTGACTACATATATTTTTTGTATATATACAGATGTACATACAGATCATTCCTGATTCCACATCTATCAGAAAATGTCTTTGTTTTCCACATTTTCAATGATATCCTTAAAATACTTTCTATTACCATTCCCATTTTTTCCCAGGCAGCTGATTCACTGATTTTTGGTAATATTAAAATTAGCCCTTAAAAAATGTTGATAGATGTGTAAATGCATGCATATTAGTAACTTCAGGTTTCTTCTGTTTACCAACAAAATTTGCTCAAATTAGAGTTCCTCACCACTTAACTAATGCTACTTTTTCTTTAAATGTCCAGGTCTTCTTCACCTGTGCAGTGTCTTTAGAGTGGCAAATTTTTAATTGATAATTATTGTTATCACTATTTTATTAGTGATACTTAGAAACGAAAGAGTTGGGAAAATAAGCACACTATGAGTGGGTATACTCCATTACCTGCATTTAGATTTCATGCCATTATTTATATGTTTCTCAGATTGAGTGGCCTGTGACAGCACAGTTTTCTAGCCCACACACCACAGACTGGTTCCTACACTGTTATCCCACATTCAGCAGTGTGGTCGGTATCCAGCCCCACACATTATGTTGCTTTGTTTATCCTTTGGGACACTGATTTGAGAGCATTCAAGAACTCTATTTCTGACTTCCCAGTGACTTGTAAAAAAAGCAATGCCGTTTTTGATGTAGGCTGAGGCTCTCACATATTGCCCCCTCAGCGCTTCCCAAGTAGTTGAGACTGAGTGTGAAGTGGAAAGTTACAGGTATGCCTGAGAGTAAACCTTCCAAATTACTGGCTGAGGTCAGGCAAACTGTGAGCAGTATCCTAACAGTTCTTTCAAATGAGAGCAAACAAAGCTTCAGACCTTGTAAAATATTTAAAGCTGTGTGAAACTCAGCAGTTTTTTCTGGCAAGAGTTCTGGCTTTGGTCTGGCTGCAGTTTGCATAAGGTTTGCATACACTGAGAATTCAAACAAAAATATAAGAGAAAATGCACCTAAAAGTATCATGGATTTGATAAAAACCTCAAAGCAAATAATCTTGATGACTTTCACTAAAAATCTGATTATGGTATAAAAATTATTGACACCTTAGTCCAGGTTTATCAGAGAGCTTAGAGTTGCTCTTTCCCTGTCACAGACGTAACATCAAAATTCAAGTTACATGGAAAACAGATTAATCCTATTGAATTGTGTTAATATAGAAAAATTCACAGCTCTGAAAATATTGTTGTTATTTCCTTTGAAAATTTGGATTCCCTGATCACCCTTGTGGAGATTCTTTAGTCTCATATCAGCTCTTAGTTAAACTGTAGGAAAAAAAATTTTAGTATTGAATTATTCTAAAAGTGCATTCATCTGACTGTGCAAAGGAATAGAGAAAGGAATACCAGCTTCCTCTAACTTCTAGTACAACAGCTTTAAACTGGTGAAAAGTTTAAACTGAAGTGTCTTCTGATTTCAGTCCAAAGAATTTAAATTTTCCAGTGAATATGGAGCATAAAACATCACCAAATTCAGCAATCTTGGAAAAAAATTAATCTTTTTGTCAGTTCTTAGAGCAGTATAGGGCTCTTTGCCCTGTGCTTTCTTGCATTCTCAAGCACAAATTTACACCTGACAGAAATGAAATCATATGGAAATACGGAGGCATACACTGTATGCAACTTCTTTCTACATACAGTAAATCACATTTTGAGCCAGGCTGCTTTGGGTTCTGTAAACCAGAGCCTTAATAGAGTTGCACGTCTCAGAATGTCAGAATACAATTATTATTCCCTTCATAATGACAGATGTAGGAGTAATACAGAATACTTACCCTGCCTGCTCCAGCTGGTGTCACAGATACAATTGATTTCAGTGGGAGCATAGTCATAGAACCATAGCATGGCCTGGGTTGGATGGGACCTTAAAGATTGTCCAGGGACACCTTCCACTAGATCAGGTTGCTCAAAGCCCCATCCAACCTGGCTTCGAACACCTTCAGGGATGAGGCATCCAGAGCTTCTGTGGGCAACCTTTGACAGTGTCTCATCACCCTCAAACTCAAGAGTTTCTTCCTAATACCAAATCTAAACTTGCCCTATTTCAGTTTAAGGCCATTCTCACTTGTCCTATGACTGTATGTCCTTGTAAAAACTCCCTCTTCAGCTTTCCTGTATTTCCTTTAGGTACTGAAACACAGATCTAAGGTCTCCCCAGAGCCTTCTCTTCTCCAGATGAAACACCCCAATTTTCTTAGCCTGTCTCCACAGAAGAGGTGCTCCAACCCCAGGATCATCTTTGTGGCCTCCTCTGGACACACTCCAAGAACTCCATGTCCTCCTTATGTTGGAGGCCTCAGATCTAGACACAATACTCCAGGTGGGGTCTCACCAGTGTGGAGACGAGGAGGATAAAATGTTTTTTTAAACTAAAAAATTCATGTTGGCATCTTTCAGCACAACTTCCCAATGCTCAGATATTTTATAACATGTTCCTCTCCATGCAGTTCAAACAATTAATCAACAGCTACAAAATCTACCACTTCCATATCTGAATGTTTCCTTCTTTTCTGTATACAAGTAGAAAAAAACCTTTAAAGGAATTTCAGCAACAGTTATGGAGTGGTTGTTGCATCTTTTTCTTCAGGTTGGACGTCTCTGGATAACGGGGAGATAGATACCAATCTCTTTTGGGTTTTGCAAATAAATTATTGCTAAGGCAGACTAGAAAAGCTCCATTGTGGCAATATAGTAGTAAAATGTCTCTTTCTATATAGAAGATAAACTTTCTATTATTAAAAAGTTTTCATATAATTTAGGAAAATGTATGTAACTTAGGGATTAAAACAGCGTTCCATTTATAAACTACTGCATCCTCAACTTCCTCAAGAAAAAGTGAATGGGAAATCCAGGATGTTATTCATACAAGAACGTGGTACTTCTTAATGTTAAGTAAAAGACACTTGACATCCTGTTTGTCCCTTCTGGAATCTATGAATACTAAAACAAACCAATTTCTGGCATTGAACAGTTAAAAATGTAGTCAGTTCCTCGCTTCACTCATTATTTTTCTGCCCAGTTTACATTCTCTAACTAATTTGGACTTTGACTGTAAATTTTAAAAGAGATATGTGAAAGTTAGAATAACAGCTGATTAATAGAATACTGTAAAAAAATTGAACTTTGTCTAAAGAGAGAAGTTTACAGTTTTCTAACAGCCCATAAGTTGATTTTTAAATGTTTTAAGATTCTAAGGGAAAAGATTATTGTCAGATGAAGAAGGAAAACCAGATGGATTAAAGCATTATAATTAGAAAGGCTCTCAAGAATCCTGTAATTTTTACTAAAGAGTCTAATTTTTGTAAGGTTTGAAATAGTGTATAAAGGAAATATTTTATATGTGTTCTTGAATTTTACAATTTTAAAGTTTTTTTTTTTTTCAATTGTAATTAACGATGTTGTGGAAACCTGGAAGATAAGGGGGGTAATGTGTATATCCCAAACACTGTAAAGCCAACTAAGGATTGTTGGTAAGAACATGCTGTGAGGAAGAATAGGAAGTGGCTGGAGAAGGGGCCATACAGAGGAAGGGCAGCACTTTTTGGGACAATCCTTGTCCTGGCTCCTGGAGACAAGCACAACGCAGCACAGCACAAGCACAGGAGTGAGGCCAAGAAGTGGGCATGGACTGCAGGGGGGATCAACACCACCCAAGACCCCCAAAACCTCTGACCCATTTCCAGAAAGATCTGAACGAACGAACTGCACATGAGAACTTGCATAGAAAGAGAGAATCTTATCTCCAGGGTGGGAAAAACTCACCTATAAAGAGGTACCTCCACAAATCCGGGTGCACGTGGGCCCCAGGACACTGGACATCCCATCAGCTGGATCAACACTGGAGCCAGGATTGGTGATCTCTCTCTTTCTCCCCTTCTTCCTTTTTTTCTCTCTTCCACTTTTCAATCCACCATCTCTCTCTCTTCCCTTTCACCCCACCCTTTTGTTCAAAACCCACCTCTGTGTACTTATACAAGGACATCAGGGACTGATTGATACCAATTCCCATGCCCAGTGTGTAATTTACCAATAAAACTTCGTAAACTTTTGCAGAACCTCTGACTTCTGGCATTCCTTTCTACCATAAGCATCTACAAATCTTGAGTGCCACAGATGGACGTAACTGTATTGAAAGGGATATATTAAAATTGTATATAATTTCTGACATCATATTGGTATGTTCGTACTGATAAAATTAGTGTCTTAGACAAAAGACTGCAAAAGTGGTAGAAACATAAGAATAATTTATAAATAGATATTATGATGTTCAATAAAGTAAAACTTCCTTTTTGCCCACATTTTCAATATATGTATTAAAACTAGATGCAAGGAAAAGTTTTCTCATTAATACCAGCCACATTATCTGCTTTTCTCCTTTCTGAACTTTAAAGGACAAAGGCACCAAAGAATTGGTTCTTATACAAAGCGATGTTAAAATTTCTGCATTTATCATAGTCACTGTCAAAAGTATTTTCCTTCCCATCTCGATGAATATGCAACTGATCTTCACCAGCTCCTTCTTGCTTCTGGTGTCGTCTCTCCTTGTGTGTGTGCTCAGTTGTACTCTCGCACTCCATCCATCCATGGTTCAGGAGTCCTAGGACCCATGATTGCATCTTGAAGTGTTTTGTCAGCCCCATTGTCACTCTCTTGCCTGCTGCTCAGTGGCCTGTGGCTTCTCTTCCCCTTTCCACACCTTCAGTCCATTAAACTATTCCCTCCACCTAGAGTGCCCAAGTCCCTTTCTTCTCTTTTCCTGATGCCAGTGAATGGTTTGTTTTCCATATTACTTTAGCTGATTTAAGCTGTGTTTCAGACTCAAAGTTGACCTTGTGGTCATCTGTGTGCATAAATAAGTACAGCTGTTACCTACCCAAGCAGCCAAGTTGTGCATTCTTCACACAGGGCTAGGAAAGAAGAAGCTGACTCTCATCTAAGCAGAGAATAAAGTCTTTAAATGTTCTTTTAGTCTGAGTGGGACCTTTAGTAAAATCTTTCAAAGCAACTGGGTATAGAGCTGTTGTTTTACATTGCGTCGTCAAAATTACTTTGCAACTATTGTTGGAGCCAATAGTGTGTTTTGAAATTTGGGGAAAGAACAAACTGTACAAAAAAACCCCAAATGTACATATTTCTGATAGCAGGCAGAGCTGAAGGTGAAAGTTCTGACAGTGAAACAATTAATGAACAATTAAAGTTTATTAATATAGAGTAATACTTTGGATAATTGATTTTCTTTTTTGGTATAACTTGTATTTTTTGCCCTTGACATTACTTTAAACATTGTCAAGAAAACTAAACAAGTTTGTTAAAAATGTTAAAAATGGAACATAGCAAAAAGTTAAATCGAACCTCTCAAAACTGTTTTAGTCTCTAAAGTGAATGTATTTGAAGCCCTGTAGAAGCATCACATATGTACACTTAGATATATTATGTATATAAGGGAAGGAACAAGGAGTCATATTGTCCCAGAAATATCATCTAGTCTGGAAGAAAGTCCTAATGATTGGAATCCAGTGGGGCCTGACACTCTCAGGCAGGTTTTAACCCATTACCTGTGATTTTCAGGAATGGTACTGCCAGACTGGACTGAACCACATGTGGCATACTCCTGGTGCAAACACTGACTTCAGGAATGAGTACTTCATAGTGGCAGCCCAAATATTACTGAGATTTTAAGAAGAATTCTATTTCAAATTGATCTATTTTAAAAACAGGCCAGAAACATCCAAGCTAAGCAGTACAATTTTTGAATTTTAAATATCAAATACAACAAGTAGTAGAAGATCAAAATAAACAATTTGATCACATTGTAGCGTTAGATTTTTAGCAAGTACATTTTAAAAAATGCTTTAACTAAAGTTTCTTTTTCAATGTGATGATGTGAATTTTCCTCAATTTTAAATCCTTGAGGATTCCTTGGAATTTTAAATTATTCCCTGTTTAAGTGGGTGTAATATTGTGTTCTTGCTTCTTTGTATCCTTTACTTTAATAGCTCCTCCATAGGTGAATTGAAGCAATGGGATAAAAAGCCTTTGAAAAGTTGTGAAGTAAAATCACAATTCTGAAGAATCAAAGTAAAAAAAATGCACTTAACAGTGACACATAAAGAAGATGTGGAAAATAAGTATGCACATGTGTTATGGCCTTTGAACTATGTGAATTTCACTGGCTATTACTATAAACAAGATCAGTTTTTAACTAGGTAAATGGATGTGACTTCAATAATTTGCAGAAGAATTCTCCTAGCAATATGCAGAATATTTGACGTATGAAAACTAGGATTTATAGCTGGCTCAGAAAACTTGCAAACCATTACTGACTCTCTTGGTCATTGTACCAGAATACAAGAAGAGTCCCAAAGAAACTTTTATTGAAAAATCTCAATTAATATTAGGGATTTGACAGAGAGAAATTAGATTTCTATCCAGTCATTTAGGATGATCTCATGGTTTGTCATTTTATGAAGCTTTTTAATTAGCTAGAATTATTAACCTCTCTTCCTTATGTCATTTTTCTTTATATTGCTCTTAACAACAAACCCTGTTAAAACTTAATCACCAGTGTCAGCAGAAAATTAACAAACTCCTCAACCCCTTTAAAGATAAACTTTGGAACTCAAATTGATGAAGAAAGATGAAGCTATAATTAGTCAGTTACTTTATATCACACTATCTTTTGGCTTTACACATCCGCTCTACTGGGGCTGTAATTCAGCAAAGAACTTAAGCATATGCTTAGGTCTTGTTCATATAAATGGGATTTAAGCATGAGCTTATTGTATGTATACATCTATACATGCATTGAAAAGCTTTGTCACTTAGGGATGACTTGTTGAACTAGAACTAAATCAACATTCTTTTCTTATGTTTTCCAAGTTTTCATTTAAATAAAATTTTTTTGTGACTTACATTTTATAAATTATTTTAGGATGGGCAGTCTGCTAGCAATAAGAGTTAAAATCTGATAATTTTGCCACGCTGAATAATATCTTTCCTATGTTACTTATTTTAGGTATTTAAGATGAAAAGGTGGCTAGACTAGACTAGAAATACTTCTGTGTGGTTTAAGACTGCTGTGTATTTATTCAAATGACTTGTTTGATTGTCTTTAAAAAAAAACCGCAGTATAGCCTAGGCAAAATGATATGTAATATAAACCTGTTGCATGCAAAGAATATATATTTTCTATTTTATTAGAAGAAAAAAACCGATTGCCTGTAGGAGAGTAAATATATGGCAACTAATCTTCAGTAATTTAGTGACACAGACTGCCTCCATTCTTCATTTTTGTGATCTGCATTCAGAAGGCATTTCCTATAAACCTATATATTTGAGGGTGAGGAGGGGAGTAAGCCTCAAATATTTACATTTATAAGACGTCCTGTGTTTAGTATTATCTGTGTAAGAAATGTTTCTGACATTATAAACCCTAAATCTGTATTTTAAAAAAGAGAATACACTCCCAGTAAATAAGAAAAATCTGTTCATTCCATAGTGAGATTATAGATCTAATTAGTGGTATTAAAATTGACATTTGAACATATCAAACTATATTTTTGCACTAGTTTTATAAATAAAATATTTTCATCAACTTTACATTTGCCTGCATGGCAGATGTGCTGATTATTCTGCACTTGTCTGGAAAACACTTCAGAAACTTGATATGGAGCCAAAGTATGCATAGAGACAAGTAAATTGCCAGTTGTAACATTTTCTGCCAGCAGCTTCCTTAGTCAAGCAAATCAAGTGCCATTCTATCAGCACTAAAATCAGACAGTTTGAGACCCTGCTACCATTTTAAAACTTTCCCTTAGCAGAGACACTGTAGTGGAAAATCCCCAGCTCAGAGGTGGGGATAGAGAAAATGTAATCATTTACTTGTCACTATGTGTGCCTGTAACCAGGACCAGCTTTCCAGGTATTCCAACCCCCTCTTACCGAACTCAAGTGTGGAAAAGGATCAGAAATACATTACATAGATTAGGAATCAGGCTGTTTTTCATAAAAGCACTTAGCTACAGCAGAACTACATTGTAATCCTCAAAAACAAGGTTTGTTAATTTTTGTGCAAGGGGGGGAATGACCATATTATTGTGTGTTCACCTGTCATTCCCCTCTCTGACGGAACCTTTGGGCCCTCTGAAATAGTTGAGGCAGAGAGAAAAAACTTTTGGACAAACATCCCAGGGTATGATCAGGGCATGGCTGATCTCTGTGGTACATTACTGTGACTATGTAATCTAAATACTTGAAAGACCCACCTGTCATATAGGCGTCTGTCTGCTGCTTCCAGGTGTGTAGTTTCCATCTGATGATGGCCTGTTAGTCTCTGTGTTCTACTAAAGATAATTACAATAATGAACAAAGGGGGATCTTGGAGGTAATTTTTTCCATAGCACAGTCTCCATTATTTCCAGAATTAAATCCCAATATATATTCTCTTGAGTAATGTTTTGCCTCACCGGGTTTATCTTCACTGGAAAGTTCATTGGACTCATAATGGGAGTGTTGTTCCTGCCTTGAATCCATTCAGTCAGAAATCCCCACTCCCGTTTCAGCTCGGGTTGGCTCTTTACCCTGAACAGGCCTATGGCTCAAAGCAGCTCAGCCCACCAGCAGCTAACACAGCCATTCTGAGGAAGAGTTACTCATTCCATTGACCATTGCTAGGCCTTCATCAATAAGGACACAGGAGATATTACATATTCATATTCTATGACGGATTGTGGTGGATTTTGTTAGCTGCGGTGACAAAATGTCAGGGTGTTTTTTCTGTAAGGATAATACCCATACAACAAATGGTAGTACCACCAGACAGAGCAACTCAAGGCTTCCAACAACAGTCACAGACAAAGTCAGATCTGTCAGCTCAAGAGATTGGAATTGCCACTCTTCTGTTCTGCTGTGCCACCAAAGATCACGGTCTCAGTAGCAGGAATGTTGTTTGTTTCTGAATGAAACTGTTTTATTTATTTCTTAGCTGCACCAGCGCATAGGCCACTGTATTAAAAACAACTACCACTGACTCAACTCTGCATTAATGTGAGAGCTCTAGGCAGTGGTTGCCATATTCAAATACCATTTGGTGGCTTCCTGCACAAGAATTGTGCTGCTTGAAGGGAATGGTAACCGTAGCTGGTAAATCTCTCTGCAGTTATCTGCAGCAAGCCCAAGGGAAAGCCATCACTGGTTTCAGCTTGTTGTAGAGCACTGTACTGACGTGGAGTCAGCTATTTCATGAAACAGCTGTTTCACAAACAGTTCAGCCACCACTGTATCAAGAATGGGCCAAACAGCTGTCTTTGTTCATTGATTTGGGACCCAAGGTAGACAAGCTGACATGAGAAGATAATCTCATTCTCTTAATCACCCTTAATAAGACAGTGATTGTCTGTGATTGACCTTTTCAAAATATGACCCCTTTCAGCTGTATGAATTTGCAGACTTGATTGCAATGCTGAAGATGATGAAGGGCTAAGAACTGCAGGGATTTCCACTTGTGGCATTTCACACACATGAGTACAATTAGGATAAAGGCACTGGAAAGTCAAAGTCATGAAGCTGGTACTGAGCAGGTGCTTTCCAGACAAACCTGTCCCATTACATGTTGCACAGGTGCATTATGGAGAAAAAAAACATTAAGAAAAAAGAACTATCAGTAAGCCTGACTTGTTATCAGAACCTGTTAGCCATTTGTAAGTGGTTTATCACATGGCATTTCCTTCCCAGCATGTCAGTCAATACAGCCTGATGGATGGTTAGGACTGTTAAATTTGTTAATGGCATAGAGTAAACAGGTGAGCACAGGAGAAGCTTCACACCTTTGGCTTTTTAATTCTACTGCACGTTACACGGTAGGTCCTATAAGCAATCAGATAAGCCTGTCATTTTCTAGCAAGCAAAAGTTTCCCAACTTTCTCAGGCACAACCCACAGGGTGGCCCTATATGTAAAAAACCCAGCCATACAGAAGTCATATGGATAAAAGGGGATTTTTATAAATTATTTTTTTCAGTTTAGCAGTACACAACAGAATGGCATGCATCTGGATTATGTGTGTCCCTTGGAAGCCCAGTTATTCACTAATAAAGGCTGTTGATATGGGAAACATGTCTAAGGCAGATTGAACAATAAAGGAACCATTGCACATGAGAAGCATGAATAAAATTGTTACAGAATTAATCGTAGATTTTTTTCAATTTCTTTTAACTTTTAGTCAGAAATGGGCACATTTCTATGGCTTTTGTGTAGTTTAAGCAAATATTTAAATTTTGGTGCAGAAATTGGCAGGTGCCAGAATAAATTTTATGGCCATTATATAACATGGCTGGCTATATAATTATAATCATCCTGTAAGCATTTTTATTCTGTGAGGTTAACAAGGACTTTCCAGCCTTTCTTGAGATGTCAGTTTGACCATGACATTATGCAAAGAAAGTACATCAGCAAAGACAACATATTATGCTATATATCGCTATTTCAAGTATGCAGATTGTGCATTATTTTGTGTTTGCATCATACAGACCCTCTCAGTTTATTTTTCATTTGCAGAAACCTCCATGGAAATTTTGTTTGTAAATGTAAATAACAAAACTCTAATTTTCACTTAGTCCTGGCTCTTAGTCTGGAGACAGATGACAATTTCAGCAAATGAAGTGTTGAGGCAGATATCATTTTTCTAAAGAAACCACATGACAAAAAAGTCCTCAAAGAGCATGACAGTGAGCAGTTTCAAGATGCTAAGATTTCCCATGGCAGTGCCAAATCCACACAATCTACCACGATGTCTTCAGCATGGCATGCAGGTGACACAACCATAAGTATATTACACAGGCAAAATATAGGTCAGGTCAGATAAAACTAGTGGAATTAGTGAAACTTTAATTATTGATTTAAGAATAATATTACTTAGATCAAATTCCTGATTTGCTTCTGCAAATCCTTTGAGTTGAATATTTAACTACATTCTGTAGTAATATGTAATATGTAGTAATATGTGCCAGCTATTTGAGATATATATATATATGTATATATATATATATACTGACCTCAACAACAGGCTTGAATAAGGTAATACTTGACACCTTCTGACTTCCATAGTCAGGAAAATAGGCAAACCACTAATCCACTAATGTAAATTGCATTCTTCTTTGATCTTCTTAGTAATTCTTAGTCAGGTATTGCTGCACACCTCTAAATAGAAACTGACTGTAACACAATCCCATGATCCATTACAAACCAATATTTGTTTGTGAGCTTTCTGTTAGCAGATTAGATTTTGTATGTGTTTGAACAAGAACAACTGTCAAAGGACTTTTACTTTGAGCATGTAAGCACTGAGTGGACACTGTGGTGTCTTCTTATTTTTAATCATTAAAATCTAGATTTTTCAGTATTTGAGGCAGCATAAATACTAAATTTTTCCTAGTAATGTATGTTCTGTCACAATATAAACATATCAAGGGTGTTGTATTTCTTTGCTTCTCTATATTTGAGAACATGATTTATTAAAGGATAGAATGGTGTTACAGATAACCAGGACTTTGGGCAGTAGGAGCTAGAAAGAGAACTGAAGCTGCAAATTCCCATTCCTTTGCAATAGAAAAGTGTAAAAGAACATTATTAAAATAGATGCTCTTTGACTTAACTATATAGGGAGTTCATGTACCCAAAGTTATGCAATAATCTGATTGTGAAACAGTGGATCATCCTGAAATCAAACAAGACTTGCAAGAAGCAGAAGAAAGTAAATCTGGCAGCAGTTTCTCGCTGTCACTCAAGCATTTAAATTTGAAGAATGAGCAGTAGCCCAGAAGGAAATAGGAAAACATTGAAGACCTTGTCCCTCTTTATGATTGACATTCGCTGGAGTTCCATTCCAGTGGACACTGGAAACACTGATATGATTAATAATTCATATTATTAAACACTCCAGAACTGAAGTCTGTTTCACCTAAAAAGTGAGATATTCTTGATAAATTTATGATTGAGAATGATAATTTATAATCAGCCTTTTAGTTAAACTTGAGCAATACTGACATGTAACATTGACTTCCTTCAGAAAGGAAGCATAAGATAGAAGGAGAATGCATCCTAAGGTGATTGGGTATGTCTGTGATAGTTGCTACTGAAGAACCTTTGTGGACAGGTAATGTTTATAACCTGATTGTGTGAGCTGGCACAGGCCAGACTCAGGAACAACCATAAAACTAAATGCAGAGAGTAAATTTAATTTTCTTACCTCACAAACCAGGAAGGAAGGAAGGAAGGAAGGAAAAGAAAAGAAAGAAATTACCAGTCCTGCTTCCAGCATCAACGTTGGCCCAGATGATGGGATGTCCAGGATCCTGGGGTCCACACCCAGGCTTCATGGTGTGCATGAAGTATAGATGGGTTTCCCTACCCTGGAGATAAGTTTCTCACTTTCTATACAAATCAGTTCTCGTGTGCAGTTCTTTCTTTCTGGAAATGTACCAGAGGATTTGGGGCCTTGGGTGGTCATGATCCCCCCTGCAGTCCATGCCTACTTCTCGGCATCATTCCTGTGCTTGTGCTGAACAGTGTTGTGCTTATCTCCGGGAGCTGGAACAAGGCTGTTTGTCCTGGAAAAGTGGTGCCTTACATCTGTGTGGCCCCTTCTCCACCATATCCTGTTCTTTCTCACTGCATGTTGTCACCAGCAATTCCTGGTTACTCCCAACAATCCTTGTCTGTTGCCGTATAGCCTTGGTTGGCTCCACAGCTATCTGGCTGCAGGGGTCTGAGACTGCACATTGGCCCCTTGTGGGATTCTACAGCAACAATGCACCACTCTGGGTACAGAGGGCTTGAAATAACACTTGGCTGAGGAGCAGAAGAGGTTAGCTAACTTCAGCAAGCAAAACAGCATGAATGACTCAAAACACGATTCTGGAGTTTCTGAACAAGCAATCAACCAACAATGGTTAAAGTTGTTCTACTCTATTGTAAAATTATTGGGATGTCTTTGGCTACATTGAAACTAATGTAATTAGATCACTTCCAAGGACTGTCCCAGATCCTAGATCTATAGCTATTCAGATTATTTTCTGATACTTACATAAATATATAAATATGAAATGTTTATTTATATGCATAAGGAAGCATGAAATATGAAAAGATATGCACATTCAAAATAATGCAGGATCTGTATTAATGCAATTCATAATTTGACGTCATAACAAATGGCAATTATCTGTATTTGACAGGCCAACAATATTGATACCAAAGTCAGATAGAATGAAGAAATAGTATGAGAAAGAGCAGCTAAAAAGACAAAGGAGAAGTAAAAAAAGGCAATATAAAAGGGATAAAGGGTTGAGGCAATGAGAAGCTGACTCTGAGCAGGAGTGTAAAATCTCTTACATACTTATTCAAAGGTCATTAGGTGAAAGTATCCCCTATCCTCCAGGTTGCCCTGGAAATGGCCATGTCCATTGTGACAGTGGAGCTAGAGAGATAAAACACATTCAGCTCTGCATCACTGAGATTTTTTAAAAGTACATTTCTATATATTTAGCCTCATGCCTGGCTTGGTTTTTGTTGTTTGGTTAGGTTTTTTTTAACTGGGTCCACCAGTCTGTTTTCTAGGAAAACAAATGCTTTGCAAATCTGTGAAGATTCTGCCCTGTTTCAACTCATCTTTTGTCATCTCTGAGGTAAACTCCCAAAACAAATCTGCTGGACATTCAGCAGAAAATTGTTTCCTTTGACTAGCTAATAGATTTTGACCTAGGATCAAAGCTTTTAGATTTTATTTAATGAAATTTGCATTGAAATGAACAGAAGAAATACAAACTATCAGTTGCTTTAAAAACTCTGAAGGAAAGTTGTCTCATACTTTTATGTCCTTCACTGGGATAAACAAAATCTCATTTACAATTCCTAAAAGTGAAATACAAGCCAAGCTATTCTAAATCAAGCATGTGTGTCTGAATTTAATACTAGGGAACTCCTGAGAAGAAGAAAAATCATTAAGTTTAGGGGTTTAATGGCCAATAAACACCTTTTCATCTTGCATCTCTTTAGGTTTTTGTGAATCAGCTCACTGTAAATTCCAAGGCTGGGCACTAAACATTTCATTATTTCTGCAAAGAGCAGTTTTAGTCAGCCCTTCAGAATGTAAGGCTCGGATTTCAAAGAAGCCTAACCAAGTGAAGTACTCATCACTTAATGGATGTCAAAGGGTCTTAAATCCCTTAGGGATTCCTAAAAGGAAAGTAGAAACAGTTTTGACACAATAGAAATAAGAAGAGCCTTGTTCCAGGGAGACTTACGAACAGAAAATATTTATTAGTCAGCAGTGGAAAGTTTTATGCTAAAACTGCAAGAATAATGAATCTAATTATTTTAATATTTTACTGTGGAACTAAGAGGTCACTTCTAGACAAGGGACTCTCCTGATACTCCTAAAAACATGCTAAAAACTGTGAAAACAGTTTTAAATCTTTTAACTCAATAAATAAATAAAACAAAATGCACAGCACTACACAAAATTAAAATGGATCTTTCATGACCTTTCAGAAACAAGAGCAGAAGCCTTCTGGAAGGTTGCAATACATTTCCATCACACCATAAATCAAGACCACATTTCCACATTTACTTTTCTCCTTCCCCTTTTGATCTACAGAGGCATGCAAATGTCTTCAAAACTAAAACCAGAAAAAACGAAAAGAGAAAGGTTCCTTAACAGAGTTTTAGAAATCTCAGTATTTGAAGAGTCCCTTTTAGTTTTGGCAGTGAGAGTTGGCAATACTAGTTTAAATTCCCTGGCTCACATCACTCAGAAAAACCAAATAGGCTATGCTACTTTATTGTCTGTCTGTGAAACTGCCAATTCTTTTTACATTTTTCTAGTGTTCTTGACTGTCCAGTTATTTGTATTAGGACAAAAGCAGTATCATTTCTATTTGCAGGCAATTAATTTCCAATGGAAAGAAGATAATGTTTGAAGAGGTTACAGCATGGATGAAGGAGGCAATTTTGAACGAAAATGCATTTGAAATGAAATGCTTCTCTACCTATGCAAGTGTTTTGTACCATTAACATTGATGAGAAAGGAATACAGCTATAAATATAGGTTCTAGCTGAATGAACTGAAGCAATCTAGATAAACCAAAGCAAATTCTAAGCCAGTATATTTGTGTAATTACTTTTATAAAAATATTTTAGCTGTATCATAGATCTTTGCTGTTGTTGCCATCTCACTGGAGTACACTGGCATGTAGACATGCTCACAAAAGCTTCACAAAACCAAGAAGATAAATCTTGTGAGGACTGTCAGAAGGTGATGAAGATTCCTCAAACAGTAACAGCAGATACCTTTTTTTTTTCTATTCAAGAAATCCTAAACACAAATTCTGATGTTAAAAAGATAGTCAACAATGTGTCACAAAGAATAGTACAAAGGATACTTCTGGAATACTAATGTTTCACAGCTAATTGGAATGTGAATATAATTAGGGTTTTTAATATTCTAAAGAAGGTGGCTAGAATGACTCCATGCCTTTAAGTACTATAAGCCATTGTACTTTCCATCATACAGCTACTTCAATATCTGTGACTTTGCACAGGTTGCATTTGGTTAGTATTCCCTTGAACTGCCTTCAGGTGTTGGCCAGATTTGACAGATTTGACTAATGCTATGACAGATTGTGGGATACCAAATCCCTGTTATTCTTAGAATTCCTTACACTGCTAAATTTAGTCTTCTGCTGATGAATATTTTGATGGGCTCACCCTCGTACACCTTACTGCTGCAGACCATGTGTGGCATTGGTTCTGAACAGTGTCCCAGACTAACAGCTGTGACTGTCCCATACTGTAGCTGTGAACAGACAACACGTATTTAGAGCAGGTGCAACACCATAGAACAAGTTTTATACAACTCGAGTTTGTAATCTTGACATAAAATTGATAGTCAAGCTTACTTGCTTTCAAGAAGTAAGCCTTTGAGTTCTGAGTACAGGTCACCTTCTGCCTCAGAGAAGCAGAGGTGAAAAATGTCAAAAAGGACCCAGGCAAGAACAAGTTCATATTCTAGTCCCAGTGAGCAAACAAAGTTTAGCCTCAAAAGAGGAAGAAGTTGCACACTTAAAGGGACCTAATAAAAGGGTAACATTTATTTGAAATAGGAAGGTGAAGAAAGTACCTGTGTTTTCACTAGGGCTCTGTATGTACTCTTTTCAAAGGGCTAGATACAACTGCCAGATAATCCTTTGGAAATCATAAAGTCCCATTTATTCCTGTGAAAGTCTTGCCAGTGGATGTAGTACTAATTCAGGGCTTTTAAATCATGGGGCACTTTTCTACAATGTAGCAAAGAAGAAGTGATCCCTAGTATTTGGAGTTCCTTCCCTGCCCTTGGCCTGGATCCTTTGCCGTGCAAGCTTCTCGACTTCAATAACTTTTTATGTCTTTTTTTTTTTATTTCCTACAAATCCTCTCTTTATTTCATCACCTTCTTCCTTTTCACATATCCTAATGTGTGAACCACATTTGAGGAGGAATGTTTGTCCAGATGATTTCCTCAGTTGTTTGTCTTCTCCCATCTCTTCCCAGTTTACCTTGTTATTTTATCCTTTTACCAATTATCAGAGTATGCTTAGGTCTTTAGCAAAAGTCACCTGATAAACAAAGTCAGGAAATGAATATTAGCAAAATTGAAGTATCAGAAAACCCATGTTTCGATAGGAAATGGAAACAGTTTCTTTGAGGAAAGACATTGTGTGACTAATATATTACAGTTCTTAAAAACTTGTAGAGAAGTGACACAGCTTTCCAAACCAGAAGTAGTCCAACGTTTCACAAAAGGCTTCACACAAATCTAAATGCGGGACTTAAAAAAAAGCCATATCCTGCTTTAAGGCTGTTATTTTTAGACACGTATGAGAGAAATGGTTTGTCAGTCTGTCTGTGAAAGTAGCTTGAGTGAGCTTCAGAGGAATGTGCAATACTCTAATACCTCAGTTGGGTATTTTTTCTCAGCTCTTGTAAATG
This sequence comes from Atrichornis clamosus, assembly GCA_013400975.1. Lineage (NCBI taxonomy): Eukaryota > Metazoa > Chordata > Aves > Passeriformes > Menuridae > Atrichornis > Atrichornis clamosus. The sequence continues at coordinate 23,097 of WBMZ01000825.1, forward strand.
CATTGGTGGTTCATGTCTTGGGTCTTGAGAATTTATCCTTTACTCATTTATCAGTCTATGCAATTGTTATTCCTATATATAGTACCTTTTATACTCTTACTACTGTGTTATTGGAAATATGTCTTGTGGCAGAGTGTTCAAAGTTCTCTTTGTCCATTCTGTAAATAATGTTTTGCTCAGTTTTAGGATTTTTATTGTGCAGGACAAACAGCTGTTGTCTGAGCTGGGCCTCGGTGCAGGAACACAGGTCTCTATTCTACAGAGATGTAGTTATTCTCAGGACATATATCCCATTTGACTGAACAGTTTATTGGTTTGTTGAATTGCTTTAATATAGTTGTGCAGTATATCACTGGCTTGTTCTCATTTCTCACTAGTTTTACACAAGTATCTCAAACTTCATTTTCAATGAAGTTGAGTACAATTATGAAGAAACAAAGATATGTAGTTGCTTATGCTTTGACAGTATGGAAAAACATTTTATTTTATAGTCCAGACACAAAGGGACATATATGTCATTACATTTTGTGGGACAAAACTCACAATAACGTATTTTTCAATGTTGCCATTTACTTCTTATTATTTAACCTCAGGAGCTGTGGGTTTTATAATTTTCATTTCCCTGGCAATTTACATCCAGTCATACTGAGGAACCCTGTGATCTCTCTTGAAGAATTAAATCTTTCTGGATTATAGTGAAATCCATCATTATCCACTATCCTTGTTATTATAATCTCCATGTAACCAAAGAGCAAACTCATAAAGCATCTGTTATTAGGAGAGAAAAAACTACTTGAGTTTACCTGCTGAATTTGTTCCGTCTGCTTTTCTGTTCAAAGAACACAAATGCTTCTCCTTCTTCTTGATTTTCTTTCACTTGCTGATCTCACACAAAAGCACAATCTCTCAATGTCCACATATGCCATAGTCTCGGTGATTCACATCATACTTTGAGTTTAACCTTGAGCAGTAGCTTTGGATTCCACCCCTTACTTTGTGTATTAGCTTGCTTGGTGATCTGATTTCATTGCCATAAAGGATAATAAAAATCCAGCATTTGTAACATAGTTCTTGTTTGTGTATGTCTAATGATGAAAAACTCATCTAATAGTACGTTAATAGTTTCCACTGTAGCATGTATTAATTTTAATATACTGTATGACAGCTATCACTTAAAAACATATTCATGCAGAGCTGCTTGAGTTACTTGATCCTGAGTGCTCCTGAGTTACTTGATCAACTATGTACGCATACACACAAAGGTAAAATAATATAAAGATGTTGACACTAAAAGCAAAATCTAAACAAATTATTCATTTTAGGGAGATTGTATCAGCACATTAGCCTTCATGAGGCTTGATGAAGTTTCTCTGCCCAGTAAAAGCCAGTTTATTAAGAGGAAATTCAGGCAACAAAATGCAGCCTTGCCACGTCCATGTCAACAAGACCCACTAATCACTTTAGGATGTTCTTTCTCTATTTTGGGCTGAACATTGAGAAATCGTTCACAGAGAGGCAGAGGAAGTGGGCTTAAAAAGTGGCAGTCCTGCAGTACCCCTGGCAGCTCGTGACAGGGTCTGCCAAGCAAGGAAGCCTACTCGTGTCCAATGCCTGCCAGTGTGGTACAGCAGTGACTGAAATTCTGATTTCTTTTTCTGGGACCTACCCATTTGTTCACAGAACAAACTACTGCCACTTGAGCCTTTGATCGAGGCAGGAAGGGTGTGAGGGGACGAGGTCCAGGCGCAGCGACTTTCCAGGAAGCGTCCCTTGTCGAGCCACTCCTGCGGGACTCGCAAATCCCTTCGCACACGCCAGGCACTCCCTGTGAGGTGTCTGCAGGCAGGCACACACACGATCCAAGCAACCAGCGGAGATGAAGAGGAGGGAGGGGCTCTTCGTTTGGCATTCCGAGGTTTAATGGGGATCCACACTCCAAAAACTCCAGTGACGAAGAACCACCGGATAGCCTGCGCAGAAGATTTTATATGGGGGTAGAAAGGGGCGGAGAGAGCATCGCAGTCCAATAGGGTGAGAGTGCAGGGGTGGGGATAAGGTGGAGTGACATGGGGAGAACCAACTGGGGAAGGAGAGGGGAGGGGAAAGGGAGCCAGAGCCAATGGGGTACAAACAGGGGAGAGCTTTCCAGAACTGGGGTAAGGCCTTACAATTGATGGACAAGGGAATTAACATAATGGGGTGTACACTAACTGAGGGAGAAACCAAACAGGTACTTAGGGGGAGAACCATAAGGCAAAACCACAGGACACACCAAAGCGGGGAGAACCTTGCAGCAGTGGCAGCCGCAACAAACTACCAGAGTACACTCTTGAAATTGAGCCTAAACAGCAGGCAAATGGGGGAGATTTCAGTGTTCACCAGAGATGTGTGAAATATGAGACTTGCATTCCTCAGGGCTTGTTCAGGCTCTTTTCATAATTTCACCTGATGTAGGCTATAGCAACCCAAGGTTTGCTCTGAGTATCAGCTTCAAATGTACTCCAAAGGGTTCAGACTCCAAAAACTTTAAAATATGAATTCCATATAAGGAAATCTAGTCCACAGGACAAGCCTGGGTAATTTAAAGCCACAGGAAGTAATCAAAAAGTGGTGACTGGATTACATATGTGTGTTTTATACCAAAATGACTAGACAATTAATCTCTACTGAAGCAAGGTGAAAGAGTGATATAAATAAAACCTCATATCACAAAGCTGTCTGGTTTTCTGCTGCAAGGAATTAGAGTTTAATAGGATTTACTAAGGGTTTGAACTGTCTCTTGTTGAAATTAAAATTATTTCCCTGATTTTCATAAAGATTATATGGTTCTGGCTCTTAGGTAGGTGCCTCAGATTCAAGTCAAAATTTCTGTGAAATGTGTTGACCATGGCTTGCTAGTTAATTTCATGTACTGTGTTACTGACAGACAATTCTTGTGCTTTAAAAAAATTGCTAAGGAATCACCTTTGAAGTGGGGAGATGTTTTGCCAACACTCTTAGAAAAATACTGCTTCATTTAATTGGCCATTTTGATATATTGCAGAATTAAGGCTTTGTTTATACCCGGGTTTTGTAACATAGCATCAGATTTGGTCATGGACACTATACATTTTTGGTTTGACCATATCCAAATTTCACTTAATCACACCAGTAGAAAGGGACCTTATGGTTTTATTCCTCACCTCATTCCTAGATAAATGAGAATTGAGTTGAAGAATGGGGAACAACACTACTTTTAGCAATTTGAGTAGCTAGAGTGATACAATTTTGCCCTCAGAAGAGGACTTCCCTCCGCATGTCTCCAGAACCAAAAGAAGTGAGAAGGGATTGTTCTGCGTGTGCTAAAACACTGAGTCATAACAGCTGGCGCAGCTTTTGCTACTCATTGATTTACAGAGTAATAGGTTATATTGCTAAAAGGGATCATTCTGAACATTTCATGACCTCCTGCATAGTGCAGGCAAAGAATTTCAGTTATTCTTGCCCCATGCTCTGGGAAGTCACTTTGTACTTGCAAAGAACCAAAAGAAAACACATTAAAATGTAGTACTATGGGACCACAAAGGAACTGAATTATTCTTACAATTCAGTAATTTAACTTGCAAATGTTTGAGAGATAAACCAATGAATAATAAAACCTAGTTTTGTCTGAAGTCTGAAGTTATCATCAAAAGGGTTTGCTATACTGCACAATAATTTGCTGATGGCTCTTGGTAGCTGATCTGCTATATGGAAACCCTTCCAGGACCACAAAGGGCTCTAGACTTTTTTTTTTCCTCAACAAATATGAAGAGTGTAATTGTCTTCCCGCTGATAGGTGGGAATCTTTTGTGAAATTGCTCTTCTGACTTAACAAAATAGTGAAATAGAAAACAATTTTTTCTATCAAATTCATCCATTTGCTCTTGTCCTGACAGATCACTGAAGTATTAGGGATCCTACTCTCCATATTCTTGTCCTCAAAATATCTGCATTTTCAAGGCATAATTGTGTTAATAGCATAACTTCATCCATTATTAACCAGCATTATTTTATGTGATGTTAAACTAAATTTTGTTGCCAGTCAACATTTACTCAAATGGACATGCATGTTTCTAAGACACTCATGGAAGTCAGGCATCCAGATGATTTTCACTTTACTCCTGAATTCTCTCAAGCAGGTCTTTTTTTCTACAGTTAAGTTATATAAATAGCAATGCAGCCACTCACTGAGCTTGAAAGAAGCATCTCCCGGTTGAGTGAAACGTAAAAAATTATGCAAGGAAGTGTTAATTCATAGACGAGTAGTAAATATTCTTCTACACAGAAATAAGTATTCTTGGAACTGAAATACTTTGCTATACCTGAACTATTGGCAACTGGTTCTGTTGTTTTGCATTATACTGCAGAATACAGTGCATGCAGTTCTCATTGTTCAGTATGAAAACTTCTGCAGTACACATGGTCTGACTCTTTTCTTTCCATCAGTAACCCTTAGGAAAGGTACTGTATTCCATTAAAAAATTAATCTTTCAACTTCTAACTGATTTTCAGGAGCAATAGCTGTTAGATATGTATTATCTGTGAAACTTTCCTGTTGCAGAGAAATGTGTAACTCATGCAAATCTTACACGGATCTCCACAACATTCCTCACTCTAGACTGGAGACGGATTTTATGGATTAACTAGTGAGTGGACAAGGAACTAGATGCATGGTCACATCCAGAGATGGCTCAATATCTGGGTGATGATTGATGACTAGTGGTGTCCCTTGGGGATTCATATATGGACCAGCACTGTTTAATATCTTCATCATCAACACAGACAGTGGGATCAAGTGCACCCTCAGCAAATTCGCAGGTGACACCAAGCTGAGTGGTGCTGTTGGATACACTTGAAGGATGGGATGTCATCCAGAGGGACCTGGACAAGCTTGAGAAGTGGGCCCATGGGAACATCATGAGGTTCAACAAGGCCAAGTGCTGGTGCTGCACCTGGGTCACAACAACCCCCACTATCAGCACAGGCTGGGGGGTGAAGGAATTGAGAGCAGCCCTGTGGGGAAGGGCTGCTTGTGGGTGAGAGGCTGGACATGCCCCGGCCTGGTGCACGGCCCAGAGGGCCAAACGTGTCCTGGACTGCTTCCACAGCACCATGGGAAGCAGGGGAGGGAGGGGATCCTGCCCCTCTGCCCTGCTATGGTGGGACCCCAGCCATTCACCCTTGTCCTATCACTACACACCCTGTAAAAAGTCTATCTCCAGCTCGCCTGTTGTGACCGTGTAGTTACTGGGAAGTGCTAAAATGTTTCCCCAGAGCCCTCTCTTATCCAGGCTGAACAGCAACAACTCTCAGCCTGTTTCCACAGAAGAGGGGCTCCATTCCTCTAAGTATCTTTGTGGTCCTTCTGTGGACTTGTTCCAATAGGTCCACTTTCTTTTGCTGGGGACCCCAGAGCTGAATGCAGTGCTCCGGGTGGGGTCTCATGAGAGCGAGTAGAGGGGGAAAATCACCCCCCTTAACCTACTGGCCACATTGCTCTGGATGCAGCCCAGGACTCTGGTGTGTCAACAGCACCATGTATCTTGTTGTCCTCAGCAAACTTGCTGAGGGTGCATTCAATCCCACTGTTCATGTTGCCAACAAAGATGTTAAACAGCACTGGTAGAAGAAGGGAAGACACAAACCACCAGTAAATAAGATGCAAACCTACTGCAAAGTGTGTGATGGTCTCAATTTAAGAAACATTCCTCATAATATTCATTATTAAACATAAGTAACCTGTTAAATCAGTGAATTTTCTGCCACTCAAAAGTGACTTTACATTACGACCAAAATTTTTCAAGTATTTCAAATATTATATATATATAAATTACAGCATAAAAATGAGATTTATATGTAAGTCTTGCAGCTCATTGTGCTTCTGTAGTTGATTAGAAGTCTAATGGTAATAAGCCCATTTCCTCTTTCAGGAGGAAAGAGAGTTCAATGAAAACAGAGTAGAGAATGGAAACTCAGTGAAAAAGGGGTGTATTAAGCAGACTCAGACAGCAACAGAGAATACAGTACTTGTTAATAGCAAGACAAAACCCAGTTGTTCCTAACTAAAAGCAGATCTTTCATAATAAGTTTCAAGGACTTAGGCTTCTGGACACTACTAGACTTAACAGCATATTAATTTAGCTTTTGTTTTAATCAGTATTATCTTGGATTCCTAGATGTTTCTTCTTCATTCTTTTCCATTCTTTCAGTTCCTTCTCTGTACTAGCTTCTAGAGAAATCTAAAGAAATCTTTGAGGTGGCTTTTAACATGATTTGAGGTCAGCTCATGGAGCAGGCAGAGGACCTTTTCCAGTTCTCTTCTCTTGAAGAGCAAACAAGACAGTCCATGTTCTGTTCCTGTCCTGTTGAGCACATCAGGAGTTTTATGTCCTAGTTCTCCTTCAATTTTCTTTCAATAACTACTGGAAACAGGTTAATTAAAACCGAGCCTTTTGTACATTGCATTCAGTAATGTTAACAATGTCCTAGAATATCTATTACAGAAGTACTGGAAAGTTGCCAGGATATTGAATGGATCTAATCTGGTGTGTCACTAACAGCAGAACATGCAATATTGTAATAGCAACAGTGCAGCACAATATCAGTTTGATTTTACATGTTGCAGTGTCATGATGCTGTTAACACAGTATGAAACATGTGAGCTGGATGAGGTAGGCAGCCAAAGAATAACAAGAAATTATTCTTTATACCTTATCTTTGCACACAAAGATATTCCAGTGGTAAATGACTAACAAGTAATAAAAAAACTTAAGAAGAAGGTCTGTCTGTTGTCTTTTATAATAAGTGATTGTAAGCATTTAAATGCATATAAAAAGTAGGTATGATTCTACAAATACATAAGACTTTTGGCTTTTAATGTATTTATTTTTGTGCATAAGCTATAATAAAATGTTTCCAGAGTCCAGAGAGACAGTTCCCTCAGTATGGACTATACAAGAAATTATTCATCCCTCTGACGTTGAAGCTGTCTGAGGGGAATCCTTGAGAGTCCATGCTCCTTCTGCAGTCAGTGGAGCGCAGTGTCTGTGCAGAGGCAGTTCAGATCACAGGAGTAAAGCATGTAGAGAAACAGTTGGGCCTTGCAGCTAAATTTTGCCCTAAGTAAGCTGTTTTCAAACTAAGAGACAAACTACCATTAAGCAACAGCTCCTGTGGAGGCAAGGTAGTGTTTTTTTTCTGTGCTGGTCTCTTTCCCACACCACAATCCACCACTGCACAGATGCACAACTCAAAGAGTTTACTCAGGGCTTTGTCCAGGAACACCCAGACACAGATACTCACACTTCCACCCCCTCCTCTTGATGACACCAGAATCTTCCAGAAACAAGACTGCACATGCCCGGAACTCCTGGAGGAGGTTTTTGGAAGAATCAGGGTTATAAACCCCCAATTTCTGATGTGTAGGTGGGCCCCCACCCCCTACAGACCAGGGCTACATATCACAACCACAGACCATGATCACCCACATATTGCTGGAGCCACCAGTGGTGGTATCTTTCTATCTCTTCTCCTATTTCTCTTTGTTTTTCTCTTTCCAATTTTCCTCTCTTAGGGTGATCACACACTCCCAAACAGCTATACACCTCTTTGGTTTTTTTCCTGTTACAATTTCACAGCAGTTGTTCTAAAAAAAATTCTTTGTTTTATCAGTTATTTAGCATGGTTTTGCTTTAATCCACCCCAAACCACCTGTTAACAATGAACCTGGTTGCCCTGCCTCAGGGACAGGTCCCAGAAATCACCATCTCTGAGGTACACTGTAGGAGTAAGTCAGTAGTCAATAGGGCTCTTAATTCAGATGCCTTATTTAAGTGCCTAAAATTACAAAGTGTAACTTCAGAAAATAGGGTTTTGGATGCAGAAAACAGGGATGTTTGAGGCATTAACACATCTTATAGTATTTGTTAACAATTCCTGTCTTGATCCCTGTTTGAAACCCAGAAATGTCAGAAGTATTTTGCTAGGTTTTCTACTGTGTTTAATGACTTGTTGAATACTCACTCATGATGTACATTAAAATGTTAGATCAAAATAAGTATTGTTGTCTTGCAAATAATCATGAGTGATTTAAAATAAAGGTCCAAATATTTCAAATTTAATCATAAAATTAGGTTCTGGAGTAAAAGTAGTTCTGTACATCTGTGTTTGGATTAATGATATTGCCCTTACAAATTTTCAAGTGAAGTTTTGCAAGCCTTTTGATTTAGTACAGCATCATATCCTGATTAAAAATATATACTCTACAATATAAATAGAGCTCATGTAGAATGAATCAAAAATTGACTGGAGTTGCTCAAAAGAGTAGCTATCTTTGGGGAAATCACCTGCGAACATGTGTGGGTTTTCTAGAGACTGGAAGCCTGCAGCTGTTCTACATTTAATCAACAGTGTATGGATGACATAATGATTTTGGAGTGGGTTGTCTAGTCGGCTTTGACTCAGGCTTATTTAGAGAATAAAAGCTTTAATAAGGAAAAATAAGAAGTTAAAAATCTAGCAGTGGGAATATGTGTATGTGCACAAAGTGGAAAAATGTATTGGGAACAGCCCTTCTTCTGGGAGGACTAGGTGTGCACTGGTGTGTGGTGTTAAAGCAGTCCTGCCCACCTGCCCTGCATGTTCAGAGGATGTGCTGGAGGGAGTACAGGTCTGTGTCTGCTTAGATTTTCTTGTCATGAAAAAAAGAGCTTATGGGGGTAGAAAGTGGGAAGAAAGGCATTTAAAAAACAATAGAATCAGGCACAGGCAACATGAGTTCACAGAGGGAAATCCATGTTCAAGTAATTTGATATCTTTCTATGATAAGGTCACCTGTGTAGGGGGTGAAGGGAAGGCAGTGGATGTAGTTTTTGTGGGGTTTAGTAAGACTTTCGATACTGTCCCTCACAGCATCCTCCTGGGCAAATTGTCCAGCTGTGGGATGAGCAGATTCACAGTGTCCTGGGTGAAGAACTGGTTGGATGGCAGGGCTCAAATGGGACCACATCTGACTGGTGACCATTTAGCAGTGGTGTTCCTCAGAGCTGAATTCTAGGGTCAGTTCTGTTCAATGTATTTATCAATGATCTGACTGCACCTTTCAGCTGGGGTAGAGTTAACTGTGGCTGGTGCAGGGCTATGTTTTGGATTTGTGCTGAACACAGCACAAATCCAAATCAACTGCTGAACACAGTTGAATGAATGGTATTCTCTTCTAAAATTTTTACGAGTGGAGAGTGCTCAGAGCAAGGATTAGGTGCATTTTGGTTGAGTCATTAATATATCTGTAAATTGAAATGTATGTATTGTGCTTGCTTTATTCATGTTAAATAAGGAATTCTCAGATGTTATCTTTGAATAAATAGGAGTCATGTGAGTGCATCACGCTAGCATTCCCAAAACCTGTGCTATCCTTGGAGGTTCTGTTTAATGACAGAAACAGGTCTGCAGGGAAGAGTGCTAGTCCTCTCAATGACAGCAAGACACATGCAGGCATCTTCAGGATTTTGACTGAACACTAGTTGCAAACACTTGGTTTTGTTTATTGTACTTGAGTATTCACAAAACTGTTAGACTCAGATTATAACGACTTTGGTCTAGGGTTCATAGTTACTTTGCCTGTAAAAGAACCTTTCATCATTTGGAGCCTGAATTAATGAGGAATTTATCTTGTGACCTAGCCAAGAGTAGACCCAAATAACTACTCTGCTTTTTATTTTTCTCTCTCTTAATCCAAAATTAATTTCATCATGATGTGATGAAAAACTACTTATGGAGAAGCTACTGTTGTTTAATTTCCATGTTCATAGATAAAATGACAAAGGAAACAATATATGTGCTTTATGATTTCCAAATAATTTTTTACTTTTAGTTTACAGTTTCAGATGATGTTGTGCGCTCACTTGGCTGTCACAGTGTACCAAAGATTTTATTACTTAAAGAGTTTGACAAGGAAAATTAATATAATATCAAGACAAGGACATAAGAAGAGTGAAGCTGGGTTGCACCACAGAAATCAGCTTTCAGCTGTGGCCAGCAATGGATGCTGAGGCTGAGAACAGGTCAAGCTGATGTGATCCTTCCATAGAACACTCTCTCCTTCATCAGCAGTTGTAGTTATTGGTATCTAATGAACCCACATGACTCTATAAAAACTGTCATAGGGAGTTACAGGGATTAATTTCAAATATTTATATCACTTGTCACACAGTGCAGCTGGTTTCACTTGAGAAATTAGGCAGAGCTCTGTGCCATTACCTCTTCTGCAATGTTGACCATGTGCCACCTCTGTCTGAAGCAGGACGTTTGTGAATTCAAGGCTTGAGAGCTGTAACAGAAATAGAGGCAACTCTCAAAGGAATAATGACTGAAAAATTTTGAACAGTTTATCTCAGAAGACATATATATATTTTGTCATATATACAGAATATATGACAAAAGTATAAAACAATGAAATGTTGTTTGGAATCTAGAATAGGACTGTTGTACATAGTAGTAACAAGGCAGTATTCAACTTAGACCGAAAATTGGCAAAATAAAAAATTACAAACTTCATGCAATACTGTGACTGCAGAACGTGATGACAGAGTGCACACATCAAGTCAAGGACTTATCAAAGTTTAGACAGAGGTGGCACATATAACTGGAGTTCACAAAAATACCCAGTACTAACAGTTAAGGCTGAGGGTTCTACACCTCAGATGCTATGTTCAGTTTTGGGACTCTCACTACAAGACGATGAGGTGCTGGAGCATGTCCAGAGAAGGAGACTGTAGCCAGGTGGGTCTTGGCCTCTTCTCCCAGGTAACAAGCAACAGGACTAGAGGAAATGGCTTCAAGTTGCTCCAGGAGAGATTCAGAGGTTTAGATTGGATATTAGGAAAAATTACTTCACCAAAAGGGTTGTCAGGCACAGGAACAGGGTGCTGGCTGAAGTGGTGGAGTCACCATCACTGAAGATATTTAAAGGACTTGTAGATGTGATACTGGGGGACTCGGCAGTGGTGAGTTAAGGGTTGGGATTTGATCTTAGAGGTCTTTTCCAACCTAAAAGTTTCTATGATTCTACCACAGTAGGGTTAAACGGCACACCTCAGAAGTTACGCCAACACACACTGGGACTCTAATGAGGGAAAATCAGCGAGCATCTGTGTGCTCTTGGACTCCTTGCACCTTTTGCTGTGAAACATCTGATATTAAGTGTGTGGAGATGCTAGATTAGACGAGACATATGATTCTGATGAACTTAGAGAAAATTCCTGCCTTTTGTCTTGAACTGTTGTGATTATGGACACCAGGCTGGCAATATATGATAGTCTGAAATCGCTCCCATTTGAAGAATTTGGGCAGTTGCCATTTAAGAGAACAGCAGGAGGCACGGGCGAGGCTTTAGAACTTGCAGCACAGCGCGTCTGGAAGGAGGGACCGTAACACCTATTTTTCCTGACGCTGCACTTGGTTCACGTCATCTTGAGAACAATCACAGTGCTCGGCTGCCTTGCTTCATACTTCGTCTTCTATTTGAAAACAAAAAGCCAAAAAAACCCCATACCAGGCACAGTACCCAGAAGGAGCCCACCCGTGACTGAGCCCCCGCACTTGCCGGCAGCTCCCAGCCCGCCCCCTCTCCCTCCCCACGCTCGGGTGCCCGGCTTTACGTGTCCCCTCCCACGGCCCGCCCCTCGGGCGAGGAGCCGGCCCCGGGCCCCAGCCCCGAGCTGTCCCCGCCGGCCGCCGCCGCTGCATCCCTGCCTCGCTCCGGGAAGCGCTGCCCGGAATCCGCATCCCGGGGCCTCGCTGACTGGTTTGACGGGTGGCAGGTTTCTAAACCCAACTACGGCTTGTATAACACACGTGATTATATATGTATCGATAGACATATATGAAAGGGTACTTATGCTGACCTCATCATGAGAAACGAGCCAATGCCTGCTTGCAAAGGGAATGTTTTATCTACAGGCCCGCGGTGCTCCTGTGCTGGCTGTGACATCTCAGTCAGAGCCGGGCAGGGTGCGAAGGTGCCTGACCTCCCCAGGAGAAGAGACTGGCCCGGTGGTGCCCGGGTGCTGCACCACGCTGCTCACCTGCAAGAACAGACTATCCCCAGGCCCTGCCGTGGCTCCTGTGGCAGCATGTTAGATCCCAAGGAGGAATGCTCTACAGGTAGGTTTTTCTTAGCTAGTGTCTTTTGCATGTCTCTTGTGTTCCCCTGGAGGTTTTTGGGGAATGGGATAAACGCGAAAAATGTGCCTAGTTGGTAACAGTGTTGTGCATAATGAAAAACAAGGGCTTGGCTGGCTGTGCTTTTTTATTGCATGTTTTTACTGGTAATCTGTTGGAAATAAAAAATTTGTATTTTAGTCAAGGAAAGAACACTACCAGATGTGTGTATGTGGTCTCTCTGTGTTTCTGACAGTGTTAACTCTCCTGCCATTTGAGCTTTCTGCACCTTTCCTAAATGCTGGGCCTGGCAGTGGGTGGGAACAGCACTTGCAGTCCTGGCTACACCTGGCATCAACACTCATTTTTCTGGCCTTCCATGCCCTGATATGTCCTGCACAGTGCGAGCAAAACTGTCCTGCTCTAGCTCCTCAGATAGATGCCTGACTACAGAGGTGGACAGCAAGATCCCTTATCATTGAGGTAGTGAGGGAGCCACAAATTCAGAATGATTTATTAGTATCATTAAAAACTGATGAGGATGCATAAAGAAACAACTGCTAATATTAAGGACTTTTTGCAGATAATGCTACCAAACATTTTTTACCACACGTGATAAAATGTGTGATAAATGAATGAACATAAATTAGCAAGAGGAAGTGTGCACTTTCAAGGTTTAAGCCTGATGTTATGACTGATACATTTTAGAAGACTAATTTATCAGTTGACCAGCCTTTCGGTTTGTGCTTAATATTGAGCACACAGTCTATTTTACTGAAATTTAAAAATGTGTGAATGTTGTTGGATCATGATCTTATTACCTGTATTACCTCAATTTCTGCACAACCCCCCTGAGTGTTACTTCTGTGCTACTGTAGGGATTTATAAAATGGTACAATGTCTGAAAATGATAACGCTTTACATGCCTGTGAATTTTATTTCCTTCGCAATGAGTATTTTACAGGCTTTTATGACAGACTTAAAATTCTGAGCATTGGGATGTCGGAAACTTCATTGTTTCTAAAACAATTTTTGGTTACACTTTTCATCACAGTCCCTCTTGTCTAGTGACACAGTTACTTCTGGCATTGTATCGCTGCTAGAATTACATTGTAGTGATGAGTATCCCAAAAATATTTTCTTCACTGTAATGTTTGAAATAAAGCCAACTGGGTTTCATTTATCTCAGAAATTATGTTAAAATATTCCTGTGATAGGGTAACTTTTACTGCTGTTTTAATGCCTATTTATGTTTTGCCCATATAAAGACAAGGACTGTGCTCTACAGAGGTGAGTGGGTGTGACATATGTCGTATTTGTAAACACTTCTGCAGGCTGTCAGCTGAGTTTCCATGGCTGAAGAGAAGTATGTTAATTTTAAAATCTCATTGCTCTCATGTCATGCTATAATCCACAATGGGTGCTACAAATATTAGATGGAGTTTTTTGGATAGAAGAGCCCTTTCTACCCTGATCTGTTTCTGGGTTTAGAATCTGTAGCATTGAGAAGAGTGGCTTAAGAGAGGGTGAACATATCTTAAAGAGCTGAGAGTCTGATTATGCAGGACTGTGCTCACATGAACAATCCTTGCTCTCATAACTGGTGTCACTGATGACAGGGAAATTATTTGTGTGGGTTATGAACTATTTGTATGACAAAAAGTGTGCAATATTGGAGTCCCAACAATGCACTAAAGCTGTCCTAGGAAGAATTCTGTCAGAAGTTTTATTTTGCAGTAGTCAATTAGATGAACTTTCTTCTTTCTGAGTACAATGAAACAGAAACTCACTTCTTTGACGATGTACTCCCTGTTGATCCAAAGAGGGAGGTTATTGGTTCCCCAAACTGTATTTACAGGATGCAGTCTGAACCCAGATAAGTGACATGCACTTCATATTTAGCAGAGTGTTTATACAGCTGTGCTCAGCAGTCTCTTCGTGGGCCACTGAAGTACGATTGCTTCTGCAGTGAATGCAGCCAGTGGCCAAATGTCTGCAGTATATATCTAAGTTCTCTAGAAATAAAATTCACAGCAATGCTTTTTTTTTGTTCAAATAATAAAAGACTTTGTCCAAAATTTCCTCACAATATGTTTGAAGTACTTTATTTTAAAAATACTGAAAACATTTTTTCACATAAAACACTTCAGCATGGTTTTGAACCAATTTTTTAGAAAAATTTCTATTGAACATATTTGGAAAATCAGGATTCATGGGAAAATGTTGCAAATTTATTAATTCACTAACATTCAGAAGAGTAATTATAAAAGAAAAAACTCCATTATCATACAAGTCTGGAATTATGACTAAGATACTGAACTTGCATGTTGCTGTATAGTAATGTGCCTCTCTGGTACCTCTGTGTATGGAAAACTCTTCTGATTAGCATTGGAGATTTGACCAGATTAGAACTTCATTTGATTTATGACCCTATTTTATTTTCCCATTTTGTTTTGAGTGTTTACAAAATAAATAAAACCCATTATGCACATATAATAGGTACATATGCAAATGAACCTAATCAATCTTGTCTTACAATGTCTTAGCAAAGAAAATAATATGTAAATTTGCTTGAAAAATCTGCAGTCTTGGCATTAAAACTGATCTTAACTTTTAAGAGAGTAGTCTTAGAAAGTACTGAATATGCTTCATAAGCAATAAACAAAAGTGTGAAGGGTGGTAAAAGAAAATCTGACAGTAGGTTTCCAGGGCCATATTTAGAGTATTAAATTAGTGGCCTGGTTTTCCAAAGGTGCTGAGCAGCCAAGTGTACGAATTCCACCAGAACGCTCAGCTGCCCAGCCGCACACCTGTTACTCAGGACCAGCAATATGAAATTTTGTAAACCCTTTCCTGTACCTCTTCTAGTTTGATACATTTTAATAAGTTGGGTGCATGAAGTACTGCTCTAGGACATTCCCATTTTGCCTCATATCATCTGCCTTATTTAAGTTTCCCCAGAAAAAAGCCTGACTTATGTAGCGAGGTCACCAAGGGACCCAAGATGTTTGCTGGCAACACTGTGGCACTTTTTCTTGGCTGTGAACTGACTCTATTTTGTGTGGCAAAGTTCAGTGAGTATTTCTAAAACAGAAACTGAGGTTCTATTGCAGGTTTGGCAAATCCTGTTCTTATCCATGTTTTTTGTTTTTTCCACCTCATTTTAGAAGAAAATGGTCTGTCACCGGAAACACTGACAGATGTCTTTTTATATCAAAAGCCAGAAACAATATTTAAACATGAGTCTGAGCCTAGAGAGCAAAGTATTTTGTTAATTTATCCTACTGCTTATTTTCACTACATATATTTATCTTCTGCCTGTTATTGTAGTTTTATTATCTAATGCATAGTAGTTTTCTATGTTTTTGCAGCATATTGAACGAAAACTGGTTGCATCATTACATAGTTTAACTCTGGTGCTCCTTGAGGCCACCTGTTACTGGACAGATTATCATCTGGCACAGTGGAAATAACTTCTTTTTTTTTTTTAATGGAACGATACAAATTTCTCAGTCCATGTCTCCCACTTAAATGCTAACCAATTGTTGCTTTCCTTTTCTTCAAACACTGCCACAAAGCCCCACAAATTTTGTCTTGGTATTTTTTCAACTAATAGCTGTACACAGTATATGTTCGTTACTGACAGACTCAAAGTTTCCCCTGTTTTTTTTTTTTCTTGGTATTTCAGTGATACAAAACAACCTCTGGGGATGTAGCAACTAAAGTTACATTAAATCTACTTTTCTTCTCAACATCTTCCCAAGATACATGTTCTCATTCAGCTAATTTAGATGTGAAAGAAATAAAACGGCAGTGTTATGTGCAAGAATTTGTTATTATTGGTTAACTTTATTTGGTTTTAGTTCTTTGGGAACTAGCAATCTAAACCAGTAACATCAAAATATAGCAGTGTTTCTGCTTTTATTTTTGCAAATTATAGCAGTAATGTGAAAAGCTATCGAAATTCATGCTATAGCATATCAGAGCACAGAAACTTGATGATACTTTGTCATAGCCTTATCATTTGATAGGATAAAATTATAAGATGATTATAAGTTTTGATGTAGTTTTTGTGCATTGTGTAATGCTTATTAGGATGTTGTGAAGGAAAGCTGGATGCAGTTAAAGGTTTTGTAAGTCAGTGACTTTATTTGGACATTATACAATTTTCGAGTATCGTACTCTATTTGAGAAAAATTATTTTTATTAAGAAGGGCTTTTTGGTTTGTTTTTGGTTTTGTGCTTTTTCCCCCTTAGTTTGTTTTTTTTTGTTTTATTAGGTTTTTTTACTGTTGTTATATGCTGACCCTTGCTGGATGCCACGTACCCACCAAAGCCACTCTTTCCCTCCCCTCCTCAGCTGAACAGGGGAAGAACAAAATTATGGAAGGCTCATGGGTTGAGATAAGGACTGGGAGAGAACACTCAGCAATTACCATCACAGGCAAAACAGATTTGACTTGGAGAAATCCATTTAGTTTAATACCAATCAAAGTAAAGCACAGCAATGAGAAACAAACCCAGATCTTAAAAAACCCCGTCCCACCCACCTCTCCCTTCTTCACTCCCTATTTCTCTGCCTCCTTTCACTGAGCAGAGCAGGGGGATGAGGAATTGGAGCTGTGGTCGGTTCATCACACGTTGTCTCTGCCTCTCCTTCCTCCTCACACTCTTTCTCTGTTCCAGCGTGGGGTCCTTCCCACAAGAGACAGTCTCCCATGAACTCCTCTGACGTGAGTCTCTCCCACATGCTGTGGTTCTCCATGAATTGACACAGCATGAGTCCACCCTGGGGTCACAAGTCCTGCCAGCAAACCTGTTCCAGCGTGGGCTCCTCTCTCCAGGGGCCACAGGTCCTGCCAGGAGCCTGCTCCAGCACGGGCTTCCCATGGGGTCACAGCCTCCTTTGGGAATCCCCCTGCTCCGGCCTGCGGTGCTCCATGGGCTGTGGGTGGATCTCTGCTCTCCCATGGACCTCCAGGGGCTGCAGGGGCACAGCTGCCTCACCATTCACCTCCTTCCTCTCCTCCTTCACTGACCCTGGTGTCTGCAGGGCTGTTCCTCTCTCCTGGCTGCAATTATCCTGGTGCAGTATTTCTTTCCCTTTCTTGAATCCATTATCCCAAAGGTGCTGCCACTGTTGCTGGTGGGCTCGGCCTTGCACAGCAGCTGCTCCATCTTTATAGTTATAAAAATGTGAAAGTATCTGCTGTGAATAGGAATGAAAACATTTTCAGACTTTTGGCCAGTTTGATAATGGTGAAGATGCAACAGATATTTTTAAATTGAAAATGTAAAAGTTAACTATTTCAAAGTCAGAAATAAAAAACTTTTATTGAGAGCACAATTACTATCTTACCTTCTGAAAGATTTGAGGGGTTTTTTTTCATCTCTTTGGGAGGAATAGGCCCACACTCACTTTTGGCATGATTTAGGCATAGGACTGCCTGAAAATTAGGAACAGATATGGGCTTATATTCTCTTCACTGTGCACTTTGCCCTTAAAGGTTAAGCATCTTTCATCTGTATTTAGAGCAAGATGGAACAATTGTAATTACAACTCTAAAATTTTCAAAACCATCAGTGTCCCACTTATTTTTTAATGTATATATTTTGTGAAGTCTCAATAGCTTTAGAGAAACAATAGTAGCAGAAGTAAAGAGCAGAATGTTACAGCGAAGGCAAAGAGACCCTTAAGTCTCATGGGCAGTGCTGGCTTTTGGGGTACAAGCAAAGCTGGCAAAAGCAATTTTACATTATTTCTTGTATGTTATTCTGGCTAGTGCTTCTTAGGCATCAGCCAGCAGGCACTTTTCTCTTTCTCTTTGAAAATGCTCTTTCAAACAGAACTTTATAAATTAATTCTCCATGCTGTGACCTGGGTGTCTTCCATGTTGGGTAGCTCAGGTCTGAGCACATTAGGTAGTGCTTCATGCAGGAGGCTGGAGCTGGGAGGGCATCCAGGTGAGATCTCAGACAAAGGAATTGGATGTTTCTAATGCATCTTCCAGGCAAGGGCCTGGATTTTGATGTTTGAATACAGCGAACATTAGGCCAACACATTTCTAATTCAACAGCTTCAGGGGAACTGTAGCAAAGGAAAGAGTGCCCAATCTGTGGTAATTATTCATGGGCAGAAAGACAGGTTCCGTGTCTGGACTCTTGGCTGAGGCTGATGGATTATTCCAGTCCTTGCAGCCAGAGGCAGTTCATTTGGCATTATTTTCTGGTAACTTTTCCAGCAGCTTCTTTTATCCGCAAGTGCCAAGCTGCCGAGGACTGGCGTGGCCCAGTCTGAACCAGGCACTGGCCAGCCTCTGTCTGTCTGTGTCCTGTTGGTGATGATGAGGAGGGATGGCTCCAGACCACCCTGTTCCCTTTCCTCTGCATCTGCCTGTGCGCAGCCTTGGCTGCCGCTGCTTTTTCCCTGGGACAGCTGGGTGCCCACAGTGCTGCTCAGAGCAGGGGGGGCAGAAGCACTTCTCTTTCTCCCAGCACAGCCACCCCCCCGGGCAGCGGCAGACTTAGTGCAGAAAGTGGAGAGAAATGCAGAGGTACTGACCAGTGCTAAAATTATCACATAGACACAAATGTGGTAACTCCTCGATGGCCTTGTGCTACATCCACAAGAAGTTCTGCATGTCTTTTTTGGTAGGGATAAGCTGCAGATATTTTGTGCTTGAATATCTGAGAAGTTGAAAATGCAGTTGGATATTTATGCTTAGGGTACATATATAGTTAACACAAACATATTTTTAAAGCCCTGTTATGAACCGCCTGATTGAGGAATGAAGATCTTACTGATGTGTTTGATGGAGTACTCTTCAGGAATTACGAAGAGGTTTTCTCGATTTGGGTAGAAGCATTATAGAACTGCAAAAACTATAAGTAACTCTGGCAGCCTCAGCAACCTTGAACTAAATTTACAGGCATCCCTTTGGCTCAAAAGCAGTGGATGGGATAAATCCTTTGTATTTACTGCAATACTAAAATATGCATATTTGTCTTTGAGAGATACCATTATACTGTAGCTTCGTGTATTTCTGTTGGTAATCAACCAGTTATGATTTTTTCTTCAGGAACTTCTGGGTTTTAAACTATTATTATTGGAATCTTCTTTATTTTTAAAAAGTAGTGAGCTTTCCTAACTCCTTCAAGCTTCCTACAGCCTTTTCGCTCCAGCAATCCACTCTTTGCTAATATCACTCTTTAGAGTAGCAAATGTACCTTTAAAAATACTGCAAGCCTCTGAGTTTTGAGAAGCACTGTGGAAAACATGAAGGTTTCTATAGTCACCCTTTAATTTTTTGTATTTTTCCTTCATTCAATAAGAATGCCAGTTTTGCTTGTTTGTTTGTTTGTTTGTTTGTTTTTTAAGGGCACAGAAGAAAGCCTCTTCTCTTAAAAAAATATTTCAATGAAATCTTAGTGGTTTTGTGTGCCACTCCCCTCTAGTGAATAGAAATGGAATTGCTCCATCTCATGCCATGCCACGGACCCCAAGCTGCAACCAGATTATGGAATTTTTCTTCAGCTTTAAGTGTCAGACAGTTATCTTTTTTTTCAGTGGAACAATGTGAACTTTTTTCTGCTTTTTCTATTAAGGACCAACTAGACCTTCATTGCAAAGCATGTTAAGTTTGCTATATCCTGTCCTTTGCACACATATAGCACTCAAGTAAATATAAAATTAATTATAACAATGGTAAAACTGTATTAGTTATTACTCCTGTGTCTGTATATCACTGGATTTGAGTAACAGTTTCATGCTATTTGCTCCTGTTTACATACATGAAGCATTTGCTTTAACAAATGTTTACTTTTTTCTTTATAGTTGAATATATTTTTACATTGTAATATTAACTCCTCCACGATAGGTTGATGTTTGCTTTATTAAACCTTTAAGTAATTGATACCAATGCTAGAGTGGTTTGGTCACAGATAGGTATGCAATTCTAGATAAAAATAGCTATCCACATATTTTCACTTGGATGTTTTTGTTGAAGAGGTAACAGAGGAAGACAGTGTTACAAAAATGTTGTGTATGCAAAAAATATTCTGTCAAATGTCAGCTAACAAGGCATCAAGTGTGAGATTTCTCTGGCCACAGGCCAGTCAAATAGCTCAGCAGTCACTCTAGTCTGTACTTATCAGCCATGGAGAGAAATACAGGCATTTAGCTTTCCATTCATCATCTAAAGTACACAGCTAAAATATGTTCATACTCAGAAGCTGATTGTTTCTATTCACTGCACGTTACAGATGTAACAAGCATGAGATGAATCCTGCATGAGGTGATCTAAGAAAAAAAACCCTATTTGTCTGTTTCTTTGCTCATTAATTGTGCCATTTATTGAGATAATAAATGTGTCATTAAACAGTAGTGCTTCTTCTTTTACACTGACAACCAAAGTTAGGCCTTTAGAGTTGTACAGGCTGTGAAGGTCACAAGCGTACAAAGCAAGTAGCCTGAAGAAGGTGTATGAGATGTAGCAGTAGCGAACACTAAGTCAACATAAAATCTGATGTGAGGCAAAAGTACGAAGAAAAAATGTTTCCTAGAAAAAAAGAGCATGGATCCAAAGTATTTTTAGTCATGCCTAAGAAATACAGAGATATGCTGAGAGTAGAATTTCCCGTACGGAGCACTGTATGTTTATATATCATACTCACATATTAAAACTGACACTAGACATCCACCTACCTGAAGCCTAGAGTGGAATGTGTAAATCTAGCTGAGAAGCCAAGTGTAACACATTTCCTTGTTTTCCTTTATTTAGGGATATTTTGCATTTCACATCCTTGCACTTTTCTGCTACCCAGAGAAGCAGATCACACTTGTTCTTAAAGAATGGCTGATTGGGTTTGTAAAAGCTAAAAGCACTTCTTTTTTTTTAACCAAAAGAAGTATTAAAAATATGAGGCCAAATCCTATAGCATCTAGTTAGGCAAAACTCACACTCAGATTTGAGAACAATATATTAATTTTTTTAAAATTTGTAAACTGTGCTGTACCTCACTGCACCTCTACATTTTCTTATTTTGTAAGAAAAGCATAAAATCCTGTTTATTATTGCACAGCATTTTCAAAACTCTAGTTGAGAAATATTATTACAGAATTGTTATTAGAAATTATCTCTTCTCTTTTCCAGAGAAATCTGTGCTTGCCCAGCCGACATTTGTTTTTGAAAAGAAGGACCGTTCTTTGAAGGTAAAAAGCTTTTTTTTCCTTTTTCATTATTGATTAAAAAATGCTGAGAAATAGGGATTCTACAGACAAATATCCTCACAGTAGTACAGGATTTTAGCCCCAGTTAAGACTTGTAATAAATGATCTCAAAATAGAACAAGGAAGAATAGAAAATAGAAACAAGACAATGCATATGTATGGATTGATGGACTGATATACTTTGTGTCTTGGTCTATAAAATGACTGTTCTATTTTCCTTGACCTTTCCATGCTTATTTTTTTCCCCAGCGGCCTGCAGAAGACCCAGTTTGCAAAGCTGAAAATGGTAATAAACACCTCATTTAAACAGTATAATATAACAGGGCTATTCATATGTCTGACTGCTGCCTGTGAAAACAGTGTTTGTACCCTTACTTTCTATGAGCAGGAGCAAATCCCAGTTACCAGATTAAGATTTTTGTGGGTTGTAGAGCCACCTCCTCTGCCCTAATATATATGTCCCTGTCTTACCTCAAGAATTCTTCCATCTTACCTCTCATATTTACCAGAATAACAAACTCCAGAAGCCCTGAAAATTGACCAAGCATATTCATCAGCTCCATGAGCTCCTAGCTGCCCTTTTCTATTTGTTTAGGCAATGTTATAAGGTAGCTTCTCATTCTTAATATCTTTGAAGCCCACAGGCTATGAATTGATTTTAAGTGCTTGCTTTAGGTTACCTGAACTTAGTAGAAATAAAAGGCTTTGTGACAGGTGTTGACTGAGATTCCAAAGCCCTCTTGCTCTTAGGTACTACCTTAAAGCTGTTCTGTAAGTCAGTCCTAGAATTTATTGTGTTCAGATTTAATTCTGTGTCATAACATTGTGCTGAAGCCTCCTGCCAGCCTGTCCCTGCGTCACATTATATTTTCTTTTCTCTAGATTTCCTTAGCTGTTCCAGAAAACGTGCAAGATCATCATCTTTTACTTTTCAGAAGTCTGACTCTCAGCCTAACATTGGTATGATGACATTTAGCTTCAGTCATATTTTAATTGCTGTAGTTCTGTATTCTCATCTGGTAAAGAAAAGAATGAATCTTCTGGACTAAGAAATGTTTCTGCATTGTAGGCATGCTGTAAGTCATGAAAACTGAAACACTCATATAAACTCACTGGTAACTTCCAACACCCTTTAAAGTTAAAATATATTATTTTTTCATACTTACATAATACTACATAAAGTAGTGAAAAATCTACATGTTCCATATCGTTTCCTTGAATTGCTCACACAGTCAAGGGAGGAGGAGGGCTGAAAAGGAATGATATTCCCCAGCTTCTGGAAGAGGTTGGTGTACCCTCGGCCACCCTTGGAAATGTAAAGCAGTTTCCAAAAGGGCACCTCCTTCTGTCCAAGCCAACAGCTGGCTGGGAATGCCCTTTAAGGACTGTGTATTCTTCCATCGGAAATGCACACAAATCACTGAGGCCATTGTGCAGATGATCTGGTTTTTACAATGTTTTTTTAACATATGGATGGCACTAGAAATGTACTTCTGAATTTAGACATTGATATGTGTACAGTGGATTTTATTTAATCTATACACATCTGAATGTAGTTAAGAGGACTTAAGATAAGCTAAATTTGATTTACAGCAAAAATGATGCTGATACATGACAGAAATTTTAGGGCATGCCTACACCAAAAAGTAAAGCAGAGTGCAGGAGGAAGCTTGAGTGTTTGAGCTCTTGATTGCCCACACTGTTGAAGTGACAGCTCACTGCCTGGTTCTGTTTTGAACCTCTCCACCTGGCAGTCTCCAGGCCAGAGCTGTTACAGAGGGGATTACCTGTGTGCCTGAGCCAGGCTGTGCCACTTGGCCTCAGAGAACTCCCAGGACCAGCAGCACAGGCATTACCTAACAGTCTGCTTCACAAAGATGGTAGGTAGCAGATAATAATTTATTCTACTGTCAATGAAGGCATGACATCAGCCTGGATAACCCTAAAACTGATCTTTTTCTATTCTCCAAGCAAGTGATAATTTCAGTCTCTTATTCTTTTAGATACATCTCTCACACAGAAAAGAGGGAGATCATCTTCCTTTAACATCCTTTCTACTTTCCCTCCCTCCCAGACAGGTAACTAAAAGTAAACAATCATGTAGAAAAGCTAAAATAAAGATGTGTGCAGAAATACATTTTCTGTAGGACAGAGCTGAAGTGCATGGGACTAGTTTGGTATTGAGACAGGAGAAATGACTGTTTTAGAAGGAGGACTGGTAGTTCAATAGAACAAATGTTTTTTGCATTTGATATTAGGGAATTTTCTAGGGCAGGGGTGGAATCTTTGAATAATTTGAAAATAAACATTTACAGAGTATGGTACAAATTACATTTAAAAAAGAAGAATGAAGTTACAGTAATTACATGAATAGTTTGATTGCAATTTAATGGTGATGGTTCCTACAGGAATACCATTTTCTATCCTAGGAGCCTGTCTTCCACCTAACCAGGATGTAGTGTAACAGTTGTGCCATTTTACAGGATGTGGTATGTGTACGGCTTCCCACCCTTACGGGGAAGGGAGCACCCAAGCTTTGCAGATGGTCACAGTAGAAAGGAACAACAGAAGTCAGAAGTTCTGCAAAAGCTTTTAAAGTTTTATTAGCAAATTACACACTGGGCATGAAAACTGGTATAAGTTAGTCCCTGATCTTCTGTTATAAGCACACGGAGGTGGGTTTTGGATGGAGGGGTAGGGTGAAAGGAAGGAGAGAGATGAATTAAAGATGGGGAGAGAGAAAGGAATAAAGGGAGAATAAGAGATCACCAGTCCTGGTTCCAGCATCCGCATCGGCCCAGACGACAGGATGTCCAGGATCCTGGGGCACACACCCAGGCTTCATGGGGGTACCTTTATATAGATGGGATCCCCCACCCAAAAAGAGATAAGTTTCTCTCTTTCTATGCAAGTCAGTTCTCACGTGCAGTTCGGTCTTTCTGGAAATGGGCCAGAGGCTTCGGGTGCCTTGGGTGCTTCTGTTCTCCCCTGCAGTCCACGACCACTTCTTGTCTTCATTCCTGCTGTGCCTGGTCGTGCTTATCTTCATGTGCCAGGGCAAAGACATTTGTCCTGGGAAAGTGGTGCCCTATGTCTGTATGGCCCCTTCTCCAGCCACATCCTGTTCTTTCTCACAGCATGTTGTTACCAACACTCCTTGGTTGGCTCCACAGCCATCCAGCTATCAGTGACATGCACTGATAGCGCTTTATCTTCCGGGCTTCTACAACGCGGTTGCCATCACTTTCTCACTGGTGTTTGATATCTTTATTAAAACAGTGGAAGTGTCAATAGTGCACAGCCATCATTATAGTACGTTACGAAGGCCTTTTTAGCAGAACAGGGCAAGGTAGATTTATTTACTTATTCCCATGTACCTGGGCCTCATTTAATTGTATTGGAAAGGCCTAAAACTCGACCAGATAGCATTGCCATCTCAATGACTTCTACAAAACAGGAACACCTCATTTTCAAAGCTGAAGACTGATTTTGTGTTCAAAACATTCATTAATAACCAAAAGACTCTGACATAGCCAGAAAATCCCTGGTGCTTTCTGTGCCAAAGTCTACCCATCTGTGAAAACTGAAGCAGTAATAGTTATCGGAGATCTTTTTCAGATGGATATGTTGGAATATTTCTCAGGTACTACCAAAACAGGGAGGGGTTACAGAAACATGAATTAATGATTAAAATTTGGTTTTAGTCATTATTCAGTTTTAAATTCCTTTTCTGTAGTAAAGAAGAATAACATATTCATGACCTCAGCTCTTCTTCAAAGAAGTCCTGACTTCATCAAAAGTACAAGAGAAGGTAACTGTCATTGTACTATTTATTCACTGTAGATCCACAAAGACATTCTTAAGTGATACAGAAGACATAAAAATGACAGCTCTTTTCCATGCTGAGTAATAGGCCAGGTATCTTCATGCAGTTCATTAATTATTTGTTTGACAGCGTAAATATCCTGTGAACTCTGGTCTGAGTGTCTGCTCTGACTGCTCATTTCCTGAGCGGACTGAATATAACCTTGCATATGAAATTTCACATTTCTAATTGAG
The DNA here is from genome assembly GCA_013400975.1 of Atrichornis clamosus. NCBI lineage: Eukaryota > Metazoa > Chordata > Aves > Passeriformes > Menuridae > Atrichornis > Atrichornis clamosus. Next base: position 48,565 of record WBMZ01000825.1, read on the forward strand.
TTCCTCTGCTCCTGGAGAAGGCACTGGAGAAACCTCTTTGCATCAGCAGATGCAGAATTAAATCTGAAATACCAGAAGACAGATCCAAAACCAAAGCAGTAAATAAGAATATAAAGATATACTTAAATTTATAATTACAAATGTATTTTATAAATATAAATTAGTGTGCTTATTTATGTGACACATTGCTTTTTTATCCTGTAGGATAACAGGTTGGTTTCACTGCAGAGTTGTGTATTTCAGAAACCATTACAATTTTTTTGAACATATATCAAGTAAACAACAATAAATGCTATTTTAAAATGTTTTGAAACTTTTCATTAAAGAGGCAAGACATATAAGTATGAATCGGATGTGAACAAAATGTATCTGTTTAAATATTTTGTCTTTGTATTTTGCAAGGATCCTTGTCACCAAGTCAATTGTGGAATGTCATTAGACCTGCCATTTTACAACCCCCACAAGCCCTGACCTGTCCTGAAATTCCTGTAGTATCTCTAGTGACTAAGAAAGAAGCATGTGTTCAGGTAAAAAGAAAAATAATTTTACCGAAGCTCAAATTAAGGAAAAAAAAATCCCCCCAAACCCCCAAACGAAACACCAAACAAAACAGTGATGTTTTAAAGCAATAAATTATTCCACTGCATGATTTTCAAGAAAGTTCCCACATGATATTCAGTGGAATTGATGGATCACTGACATCATGTGAAATGTTAAACTGATGTTGCCTGTGTTTGAAAAATCATCTCTTTTCTGCAGGCTGTCTCACCTTTCTGATATCAGGGTTCTGTGGGCAAATAAGCTTCGGGTGTTTTGGATTTTGTTTATTTAGAAAGTGAGATTTTTAGTCAGGGCACTGGCTTAGTACATAGCTGGAGGAAGCTCTGCCAACTAGCACATCTGTTTTTATAACTATATCTCTGTCTCTCTGTCTATCTATACCTCAGTGACTCTGGATTCTAGCAGACCTGTTTATAGCAGAAAGTACACTAGCTCTAATTAATCCATTTGATTTTTTATTCCTAGCTATCTGAAGACAGCGCTTATTCATCAGTCAAGAAATCAGTAAATTCCAAAAGAGCAGAGGGATCATTTACTACTATGAATCTTTCCAGCTCTCAAGCAACACAGTAAGCATTTATTTGTAAAATAAAATGCAGAGAGATGCAACAGCTGGGAGTGCTTTGCCTGCAGACATCTCTCTCACTTTCCCCCCTCTTCCACTTCTTCATCTCTCCATCCTATGATTCTGTGGAGAGAGGAATGAAAATATCATGTTATCCCTCTGCAGTTGCTGCAGCTGTCCATGTCCCAGGAGACCACTAACAGTTTCATTTCCTGGGATGGCTGTAGTAATGAACTGAAAAGGAGAAACTTGCAGTTTCTTGATTATGATTAAAAGCTTGGAAAGCTTGTGTCATAAGTGACAGAAATACAATGCTGGGAAAACACATGCTGCTGGTCATGTATTCAACTTGGCTCAAGGATTTGCTTGGAAAACTGAAAGTATTCAAGGCCAGCACTGGAACTAGCAGCTACTCAGACCTTTCTGGGCACTCTGAGAAGGGCAGTACCTGGATCTATTCCCTTTCCATAATCCTGTACCAGTATCTTATCCACATTTCTCCTCCCATTATTCTTTGTTAGGGATTCTTCCCTGAAATCAGTGACTGTATTTTGTACCTCCATGGCAATGCCATCCCTGGTACACTTCATTCTTGCCATGCAGCAACATAAGTGTATTGAAGTTTTAGTAAAATTTTAAGGCCGTAATTTCCAGTTAACTTTCTCTTTAAAAAATCCTGCCCTGATTAATTTTTCTCATATTTCAAAATGAGAAATATGAAAATAATCAAAATCCATTTCCGACATTTTTTCTCGGAAACAAGCCTCTAATTCCTACTTTTTAGCTCTTTTCGTGTTCTGTCCTTCAGAAGTTGCTATTGGAGCAGCCTAGAAGTAGCAGATGAAACTCAGTACTCAAACTGATACAATTCAGTGAATTTTAGCAAGAGGTATGTTTAAAGATAAAAAACTCATTAAACAAACTTCAGATTCCCTGTTCATGGCCCAAAACATGCTTAGCAGCCCTCTAGGTTGAAAAGACATGTATTTTCTGATTTCTCTTTCTTATTTGCACTTAGTCCTAGCCACACATCAAGCAGGAAAGTTTTAAGGAATATTTTGTTCATAACTGTAATCGAGTCAGAGGCACAGAATTCATGTTTAGTATAAAACAGCGATATGGGATAACAAAACAGCGTCATATGCTCAACCCAAGACATTTGTGATAAGTAATACTTGGTAAGCCCTTCATCCTTGAAGAGATTTGAAGGATACTGTAGTTGTGAAAACAAAAAATATGTTTTAGAGGCAATCATCAAAGTTCTGCCAACAAACCCAGCTTATTGACAGCAACATCCTTGGCGTGACACATTATGTTAAATCCTCCCAAGGGTGATAACTAATGTGAAAGAGAAGTAAGTGCTGCTGAAGTATGTGTTTGTGACACAGTATCAGGTCACCTTCCTGTCAAGTCATCCTTCTGGAACAGAAAGTGACTAGACCTTGAATGGTTTTGCCTATGCCAGCAAGACATGCAGGATTAAGCTCTACACAAAGCATAAACAACCTATCACCCTTTTGTAAAAATAACCCAAAAAGCTAAAACGAAAACCAAAACCAAACCAAGCAGCAGGAACAACTTTGACATAAAGGAGTTTACAAGAACATTCCTAGTGACTTTTACAAAAAATGGATTCTGGTAATTTAAAGTGGCAATGTAATTAGTAGGTCAAATCACAACTCTGTTTATATTAGAATACTTTTTAATGCAATCTCCAAACCATAGTTGGCCAGTACCAAATGACTGCAAGTGTTTCGTTTTCTTCTCTCCTCATTTTAAGTATATCTATGGAACAGGTAATTGAAAAATGGAAATACTTTTGTCTCCTGTTTTAGTTATACCTCATCTTAGGCCATCTGTATTTGTGTGTGAATGAGCACACGCTGCCTCCCTGCCCTTCCAAGACATTGGGTGGGTGACCAAGGAGTGCCTGTAAGGCACTGGGCTGTACATTATTCTGCAGGGTACCAGAGCTGCACCAACATGAAAGGATAACTGCTAATTGTTGGTAGTCGTTTGGAGGAGCAAAAGGAAACAGGGAAACAAAAGTAACTCATTAAAGTTTCTGGGGTAAGATACTTCCCTGAGAAGGAAGAAGCTTGTTGTTTTGCTGCTTGTTCTTTGGTTTTAAGGAACATCCTCAATAATCTAAATGAAATACAGCGTGATACTCTCTGTTCCTCTTGTGAAATGCTACATAAAGAATATTCTCAGACTCTCTTAAAGAATTTGTCTGATTAGTTATGTGGTCTTTTTTTCCTTTCTTTAATGATAGGTGTGGTAAATAATTAAAAAGCTTTAAATAGTTCTAAATCACATTCTCACATCATTTTGTTCCCACAGAAGTCAGTTGGTTGAAGAAAGAAGTGTACAATCCAGCAGCAATTCTGGCTTTGTGTTTGGGGAAAACATGGTCGAAAGAGTTTTGGTTGGATCTGTAAATGCTGGCAGACGTTTTATCAAGGCTAGTGTACTTAAGAGTATAATTTTTTTTTCAGATATTGATTCTTTTTAGCTCCTCCTCCTTTAAAGATGTGAGTAAATATGGTTCCAATGACTCTTGAGGAGAAAATATCTGAGAATGTGCTGTTGGAGGGGTAGGCATTCTTATGTTCCCCACCCTAAATAGCTACTTTAATTACTAACACATACCAATATGCACTCTGGTTTGCTCATTTCTTGACATGAAAAAGAATTTTTTATATACTTCATGTAAAGTGCAACAGCCACAACACGAGATAAAAGAATGTGGTCCCTACTGCTCTAATAATTTCCATCATAACTGTGAAGAGAGATGATATCTGAAGGGAGCCTACAGGAAAGCTGCAGAGAGATGATTTACAGGATTATAGAGTGACAGGACAAGGGAAATGACTTCAAACTGAAGGACAGTAGGTTTAGATCAGATACTAAGAAGAAATTATTTGCTATAAGGGTGGTGGGGCACTGGAACAGGTTGCTCAGAGAAGCTGTGGGTGCCTCATCCCTCAATATGTTCAAGGCCAGGCTGGATGGGGCTTTGAGCAACCTGGTCTAGTGGAAGGTGTCCCTGACCATGGCAGAAGGGTTGGAACGAATTTATCTTTAGGGTCCCTTCCAACCCAAACCCTTTTGTGATTTTATGATAAATAAGTTTGAGGGGAAACTTGAACACCCATCCTAGATCGTGTCCATGTTAAAGAATATTGTGCATGCTTGTGAGAAAGCTTAATGGACCAAGTCCTATCCAGAGTCCATTTTCATCCAGTGTCCATATGGGAGACTGCACCACTGAAAATAGAATTGAAATTCAGTTTTCAGTAGAAGTAGAATAAAAACAGTTTGCTTATCTGCCAGTTAAAAAGCTTGGTAAGCACAGGTCTGGGTTATGACTTCTGACCAGGATTTTGTTATAAGGTAGGAGCTGAGCCACTGAGCATTGCCAAGAGACACAAGCACTTATTTAGACATGCCTAAGAAAATTTATCTGCAAAACTGAAGGTGATGGAAATTTTAAATGCCTCTGAGGTTAAGTTTTTGGTGTCTGGGAGTTTTGAACTACTCTTCTGGTAACTATGGGCTTGAACTGGAAATAAGCTGGTACCTTAACATCTAAGTTCTTCAGTGGATTTAAATCCTAGTACAGGATCCATAAAAAGAGGACATTCTTCTTGGTGGAAGAATGATGTACTGATTTTATGATAATAATATTACTTCCTCTAGAGACTGAAATTGTATCATCTGAGTCAGTTTTTACTCTGAAGCTATTAAAATTGTTAATCGTCAGTCTAGTATGCATTAAATGATTTAATGTTCTGCTTGATATAACGTAACATAGCCATTTTAATTAAACAGGAATTCCTATTTCCCCTGCATTTTTCTAGAGTCTTGAGAACCATCCCAAGCTGTGTAATGAAGCTGATTTACACAAAAGAGCAGGAACATCCATGTCCATAGGATCTTCTCATGTTGGTGCACAAACAAGTAAGCACTCTCAGCAAACAAGTACAGCTAGCTTTACTGTTATGTTTCACTGTATTTAGAGGATGTCAGATGAGTGGTGGTCAATAATTTTCATCTGTTCTCAAGCTATCCAGTCATGAGTACATTTGGAGTGTGTGCCAAAATCTACGTTCAGAAAGCAGCTATAGTTTGGTTTATGACATGTGAACTGGACTAATATCAGAAAGCCCAATCTAAATTACTAAGGAAAGGATGGAGTTTTACAGATTACTATTATTTAGTTCAGATCATTATTATTGTTCAAAAGAAAAAATGCAGTAACCTTTCTGGATGCCTTTTAGACCACATTTTTGTCCTACAATTTTAAGCTGTCTGCAGCTTGTATTTTGTAACTGCTCATATAAATGACTTTGTTATTTTGGCTTCTAGTTGTAGGACTGAATGTTCTATACAAACAAATTTCAGGTTTTGTTCATGACTCTGATATGAGATTTTCTACTAGGAAAGCCATGTAAACCTAGGATGTGAGGGAATCCCAAATAGGCCCCCACCATGAGTCCTCTTGACAAATTTTGCACCCGTCTTTGCTAACGGATGTATTGCATCCTCAGATTTGTGTAAGCATTCTGACAAGTAAAGAATTATAAAAATAAAGCCTATGAAATATGTGTTTAGATTATGCAAATATACAAAATTTCATATTTTGTCCTTCCACGTTCCAATTGAATATTCATTGTATATATATTATTATTCTGAATATTGGCATATGTAATAATCTGCATAGCAATACAACAGATGAGTTTAATTTGGAAAATTATCTTCTAAATAGTCAGGCCTTGTTTCTGTTTGTCCCTTGGGACAAACCTCTGCAACTGCAGACAGCCTTGTTCAATTCTGTATAAGGTTGTTTAGTGAGGTATTTTGTATTTCTGACTTTTCCTTTTTCTCTTCTGTTTACTGCTTTGGCCAAAAAGTTATTAATAACACCACAGGTATTACTGAGGTCACAAGACATCCTGTGTGCTAGTTTCGTTATCCTAAAAATATTCCCTGCACTGGAAGAATTTATCTTTTTTCCCTACAGAAAGAGCTTTGTTGAGGAATGCAACACTAATTGAATCAGCAGCTGCTTGTATTTCCAAGCCAGGGGAGCAAATCCTGTTAGATAAAGTTGAAGTTATAACTGGAGAAGAAGCAGAACACAATGTATTACAGGTGTGTATTTCATAAAACCTTGATGGTGAGCAGCTATGTTGTTGAAAAGAACATCTAGATCTGTTACAGATGCAGTAATCTGAAATTCACTTCAGTTTATATTTTAAATTTTCACTTTTTTTAAGCTATGCTTCAGCTAACTCCTTTTTCTGTAGGTTGATACTTTCTTTTTCATATTATATTTGTCCATTTTATAGTTCCTTTCAGCAAGTGACTATTTCAAAATGTCATTCTATAGAGATATTTTATAAGCAGTATAGCTTATAAAATGTGTATACTGTGTATACTACACAGTATAGCAGCAGTAACTAAAATTTTAGAAGTGATTTGAGTAAACATGGAGCTTATGAAAATGCTTTTTTTGGGAAAAAAAAAGCAATGTGTTATTGAAGTAATTTGTTTTATAGTTCAGCTAAAATAACAAATATCTTTCCAACCTAGCAGGACATATCTTGGTATTCTTCATCACCAATATATTATTTTCTCAGAAAATAGTAATTACGCAAATGATTTAAAAAATCTTAATATTATTTTATCTTTGATTAATTCTTCTGTCTTGCCAGAACATAAAAGTTTCACTCTCTTTGGAGCAGTACTCTTCTAATGGTGGTACTGGTATCCTGGGGAAAATGTTTCTAAACAGTAAGGAAGTAAGGTTGTTTAACTCTTGCAATAAATTCAGCTATGTTGGTGGATATAAGAGATGAAGAGTTAATGAAGACGAAACAATTGAAAAAGCAAACTGGGATTCCTGCTGAATGTTTTCCAAGACAAGAAAAGAGTTTAGCACAGATCTAGGAGCCATTTTATTCAAAGTAATAATGACGATTTATATATATATCTATCTTTGCATACATCATATGGATGTATTAAAAGCCATATCAAAAGGTTTAAAACCATAAAGTTTAAGAGTCAATAAAATTAGCATTGGCTGGCAATTTTCATCATGTATTTCTCTTTCAGATTAACTGCAAGCTCTTTGTATTTAATAAGCTTTCTTTAACCTGGATTGAAAGAGGCAGGGGATCCCTGAGGCTTAATGACACTTCTAGCAATAAACATGGAATGTTGCAGTCAAGGCTAAGTAAGAATTAAATAATGAATTACGCATAGACAAAACACCAAATAACTTGTACTATTGTTGACCAGAGTAAGTTTACTTCAGAACGTTTAAAAGATAGTTTTATTTAAGTCAAGTTGCTGAGAAACTTTTTACCTGATAAAGTTATCTGTGTTACCGACTGAGGAACTGGGCATTTTTCACTCACATATGTTGTTAGGTTCTGTGTACTTCTGCTGTACTCTGTCTCCAGCTCAGTCACCAGCCTGATCATTTGCTCTTTGTTGAGTCTGTTTTTCCAGCAGCACTGTTTCAAGACACTTATGGAATGTTGTTTTAACTGTGCTGTCATTTTTTTTTGTACTGTATTGCACAGTTTTGGCAGATTATTTCCTTTGTGTGCCAGATGTATTGAAAGAAACTAACATATTTCATTATTTTTAAAAATGATTTAAAAATCACACCATATCAAGGTTTTAGACCAAATAAAAAAGAATTATTGATGAAAATATTAATTGTATACCAGTGCTAGAGAAAACTACAGTAAAAATTAAGATGGTTGCAATATCTTATCATATTAACCTTCTTATTTTAGTTATGCGAAATCAAGGTAGTTTGAGACTGATTCTCAACACCCGACTCTGGGAACAAATGGTTATAAAAAGAGCAAACAGAAAGAGCCTGTGCTTCACTGCAACAGATCAAGAGGACCATTCTGTTCAAGTATTTCTAATTCAGGTAAGCAGGAGATAAAAAGTTCACCCAAATCCTCACTTCATCTAGAACTCTGAAGGCTTGCTGAAGGTTATTTTTAGCACATGGCCCTCATGCTCTGTCAGACTAAGCTCAGCCTGGCTATTACATGGTTTTTATTATGGAATGTATTAGAATGATATTTCAAAAAACCAGGTGTGATGATGGGATATGGCCGTAAGACAGACACTTCCAGACCCTGGTTCACATGCTACCAATGGAATGGATATAATGTAATATGCAGAAATTACTTTTTTTTTATGGGAGCAATTTCTTCACAGGTAGTTACAATTTTGTAAGTTATCCTGGTAAAAGGCAGCAGCTTACTGCCATAGTTCTCAACACAGCACTAGCAATAAATTCATCCAGGGTAGAACCTCTGTTTCTCACTTGAGAAGAATATAGAGTTTGCAAAATCACCTTATGTAAGACAATAGTCTTGGGAACCATGATTTTCTCCAGCAAGGGTTAAATTGGAGACGGAAATGTGATGGACTTATTTGCAAATAAATAGCACAGCTGTCATCGGTTGGAAAGTGAGAGTATTCACATGAGTTTAAGGATGTTTATGGTTTACCCAGCAGACCTTTCTAGGAAGGATTCAGCTGGCTGGGATAGAAAAATAAATCTTCAATTTCCAGGAAGTGTCACATGTCATGCACAAGCAAAGCTCCATGCACCGAGTATATGCAAATACTCTAAGTCTGTCAACTTCCAAACAGGGATTGACTTAACTATGGCTGTGTTGGACTACTGGTCTGCATGTGAGAATTATAAATGTCCTGATTTCCAGGTGTGCTGCACAGCTTTTCTAGTGTGTATAATTTACATTCCGTAAATTATGTCTTGGCACTACTGGGCTGTAAAAATAGACATGGATGAGGAAACCAAGATATATGACAGCTGTGTGAGTGTGGCAAGGTTTGCAGGAAGCTGCTTCTACAGTCACTGAAGAGGCTGGTATCTCTCTGGCTGGCGACTGCATATATTAATATTGCAGTGCTTTCTTACTTCTAGAATCAAACTCAGGAATCATCTGAAATATCAAGTACTCTGTACAAACTGAGCTATTTTTCAGGGAAAGTAATTTTTAAACTTATGTTTCTTGTAACTATAGAGAAAATAACCAACAGCAACATATTATAAAACTCAGACCACCTAAAGAAACTTGACATTATTTGTATTTGGATGTTAATTATTAAGTGTGACTCTTAAATTGACTGTTTTGATTAAAAAGGACAAAACACAACTCTTTCATTATTTTAAAAAATTTCTCAGTCAGCTCTTCTGTGAAAAGTAGAGATTTTTCTCAGTTAGTTTGGCCTGTGTGCATTTTATGTTCCGCAGGGAAGCTCAAAAGACACTGAACACCTGTATGCAGCAATACATCATCGCCTTGTGGCGTTGCGAAGCTTTGCTGAGCAAGAGCCAGATGCTAATCAAGTAGACACAGAGTCAGAAATAGCTTTTCAGCCCTTAAAATGTGATAGTGATGATGAAGATGATGAAAAACTAACTCAAGTGAGCAGCACTGGATCTGGTAAGCAGACATTTTCCTGGAAATGCTGTAATCCTTTCAGAGTATTTCCTTAAAGTAATGAAAATTGGACTTTTTTTTTTTATGCTGACTATAATTTTAATCTGTTACAAACACCCCTTTTTCAGGTAGAATAGGGTAATTCTTTTTAGTATTTTGACTTACTACTATAAAAATGTAAGGTTTCGCCAGCCCAAGTATCTACATGTATTTCTAGCAGTGGAATACTCTTGACAGAAGGCTGAGGTTTGAGAAATTTTAATATTATTAAGCATTACCTAAATATTTTTTCAGTATATTTCTGTAGAAATGACTACAAACATTTAGATATTAGTTTTACCTCGAGTAAGTGAAGGATGAGTCTGTCCACATCAATGCTCAGGTTGCAACTAATAGCCTGAAGAACAGCGTGTTTACTAGGATATTTATCATGTAGTGTTTAACTTCATTTAAAACACTGATTCTTGATCAGCTAGGATAGTCTTGACAACTGTCTCACTAGGAAGTTTACAGGCCAAGATTTACACACCAGTTTTGCCAGCTTTCGTCAACCTAACAAAAGTGTAGTTTCCTCAATGGGGAAAATGCCACTAAATCAAGATATAAGATATTAATGACTTAATTCTTTTGTTAATACAACCCACAACAGGGCTGGGAACACATTTGCAGAAAGTAAGGTGGAAGCAGCTGTTAGACTTAAAAGCTCTTCTATTTTAGCAAAAGAGAAGTCACATTTCTGGGGCAAATTCACTTGCTTTTGTCAAACTGCTACAGTAGATAAGGAGCTGCCAATTACCTGCAATTTTCTAACAGCTGGACTACATCAGGCATGTTTGAGCTGTTGCTCACAGCACTAGTTTCCCTCTGCAACTAGGTAACTTAGTGCCTTATATTCTAAACCATTCAACAACAATTCAACAAGAATCAAGTCATGAACAGTAACAGCTATAAGTACTGCTTCCTTAAGAAAACAATTTTTTCCCCCTTTATCATAGAACCATAGAATATCCTGAGTTGGAAGGGATCCATCTGGATCATTGAGTCGAACTCTTGGCCCTGCACAGGACACCCCAAGAGTCACACCAGGTGCCTGAGAGTGTTGTCCAACCATTTGTCGAACTCTGTCCGGCTGGTGCTGTGACCACTGCCCTGGGGAGCCTGTTCCAGTGCCCAACCACCCTCTGGGTGAAGAACCTTTTCCTGATACCCAACCTAAGCCTCCCCTGACACAGCTTCAGGCCATCCCCTCGGGTCCTGTCACTGGTCACCACAGAGAGGAGATCAGTGCCTGCCCCTCGGCTTCCCCTTGTGAGGGAGGTCCAGGCCGGAGTGAGGCCTCACCTCAGTCTCCTCTTCTCCAGGCAGAACAGGCCAAGTGACCTCAGTCTCTCCTCACACACCTTCCCCTCCAGATCTTCCTCCATCTTCGTTGCCCTGCTCCTTATACACTTCACTAGCTTTATATCCTTCTTGTGTTGAGATGACCCAAAGCTGCAAACAGTTTCTAGGAAACAAGGAAACTCTGGATAGAGCTGGATTCCTTCACTGAATTACTGATTATAAGTATTCTTTCTTCTTTTAGGAATAAAAAAAAAAAAGAGGAGACAGAGAAGGTCAAAGAAGTGTAGGAGCACAAATTTACAAGTTAAGGTTTTTTTTGATTTGCAGAGACTTCTGATACAAATACTCAGATGACAGCCAGCAAACAGATTCTGAAATGTGACAGGTGCTGTTTTCTCCTGTCCTTTTAGTTTAAGCATCTGTCCAGTTCCTGACAACAGTTTTAACAACCCCTTTCAAGTGATTTTTTAATGTCTTCTAGCATTTCCTGATTAATGAATGAACTTAATCTCTTCTCAGAGCCAGATTATTTTAATTTTGCATGCATTTCAGTTACTAGTATCCAAGACACACCTTACTTTCAGACATTCACATCTCACTCATGACTGTCCCTGAAACTCCCATTTACAAAATGAGAAGAAAAATAGGCCTCATGTGTTTTGAACAGGATGAGGTCAGTTTTAAATATCAGCACAGAAATGTCCATTTAGATGCAAGAGATCAGATCCTGTATATTTAAGAGCACTTGTTTAAACCTTTTAATTTTCATGCTTTAATTTTCATTGAAGGGTGTATGTGAATAAGTCAGCTTCCTTTTATTGACATAACTCAGTTTTGGAGATTATCTGTCCTTAAGAGTAAGAAGTGTAAATGGTAAGAAGTGTAAGTTTTTTCACAAGAAGTACAAGAATCTAAAAAGTGTGTCTGTATTTTATTTCATTCCATTCTATTTGTTTTGTCTCAACCCCCCCAATAATAGTATTCTTTTTGTAGTACAGCAATTTCCTTCTTGCTAAACTGAACTCACACAGTTTCCTAGATGATGTTATGTATTTCATTACACTGTAAAAGACTTGAAAAATTAGGTAATTATCTTTATAGTATTTTTATTATGATTATCTTTAGTGCTTGAGACTGAAGAAAGCAAATATGATATACAAAATAAGTGAAGCATTATGGACATTGAAGTGATTCTGTATATTTGCAAGACTTTGTTGTAAGCATTTTTTACAGAAAATTCTTAATCTACACTATGTTAAAGCTATATAAGGGCAAAGTATAAGGTAGAAAAGACATTTCTCAGATTTTACAAGTTCAGTATAGACATTTATTCCAATATTTTTTAAATTCTTAGTTGAACTGTTTTACTTTCAAGTAGAGATATTAATTTCATAAAGGCCATAAAGAATAATTTGCTGTGCCTGATATTTTTATCAGATCATATTTCACCAGCTACAGCTTGAATGTTTTTACCAAATTGCTCTGTCAATCTAAGTGAAGAGAAAAAGAACAATTAATCTTTAAATAGATTTTGAGAGTGGATGAGATCAATAACTCTTTGGAAAGCATTTATCTTTCCCTCTATCTTCTCCCTAAAGTAAGCTGAGGAAATGAATTTAGACTAGACAGTAAATTTCAAGGCTGATCAAAGTCAAACAAATATCTTGCTTCATTTCTTTCATTTCTAATTAATTTCTCTGCTTTTTAGTGTAACTATATTTGCCTCCAGTTGTCTTTGTAATATCTAGCTGAGGAGAGAGCAGCAGAATTGTTTCTTTTTTTTTTTTAAATCACTATTTAATTTAACAAATAAAACAATGAAAAATGCTGACACAACAATATGTGAATGACTGGACCAACAGTGGTCCCTTCTGAGGGAAATGCCAGAAAAGACATACATTGTTTAGTTCTTCCTCTCCTTGGACACTCTTGGCTGTGGAGTAGAGCCACTTCAACAAACAGAACAGAGAATTACCCTTAGTCAGGCATATGGAATAACCTAGTAAGGGAGCATGGTCTTCTGGTAGGCAAGGAGTGAGGCGCGACCCCTGTGGATAAAGAGGACCTGCTACACTACAGGTGTGTGTCCAGACCTGTGATGTTCTGCAGCGAGTAACATAATGCCAGGCTGTTGTCACGACCCCGGCCACCTTGGCTGGTAGATCTCAGCCATCGACTTGGGACTTCCCAGTATGCTGGCAGATCTGTGTCAGTTAGCTGAACAAAGTCTTCTGACTTCTTTAAGCACTCGGACTTTGGGCAATTACAAATTCAGCATGTGGGACTACAGTGTTGCACTGTTAACATGCATGAATTCCTTATACTATTGGATAAACTGTTCTGTAACTGGCAGGCTGCCTGTCCCTTTCCACTGGCAGCACAAACAAGGAACCCGTATCACGCTCAGAAAGTCATCCTGACAGAACATGGAGCTGTTAGGGCCCCAACACCTGAGCTTGCCACTGGCAGCAGGTGATCAGAAATCACTACTTAGACCTGTAAGTGACAAAGATGTCTCTGAAACTGTTACTCATTTCTCCTGACACTTCTAAAAGGTTCATATTTTCTTCATAAACACCAGGAGTTTCTATCTTGGATCCAAAGGAATGCATTTTGTTTACGTTTAGAAACAGGTCCATCAAGTTCATCAAAAATAGCAGAAAGTCATTAGAGTTCCATTAGTGTTTAGAAAGAAAAATTACTCCTTGAGAGACACAAGGCATTTCGCTCACAGGGTAGTATGAAATGTCAGTCATAGTAAGAGAATAGCATGGCGATATAGGTAGGAGAGGTTCCGATGATTTCCATCCTTTCTTCTTTTCTGATTTTGAAGGAATTTGACTGTATCCCAGAGCGGGAACAAAGAAACAAGGGAAGTACATGGGAGATACAAGGATGGCAGTGTCACTAGGCAAAGATGTTTTATGCATTACTCCTTATACCACACCTCACCAATCTCAAATCTTCTATTAAATCAATCCTGATTGAGGGATCCTCTCTTTTGATTGAGGTATCCTCTCTGGAATTTTCTCTTAAAAGTCATTAGAGTGAATTCAAAGGTTCTGGAATCTAAGACTAGGTAAGCCCCAAGAAGTCTCTCTTTTAGCAGTGTAGCCATAGACCTTAAGAGAAAATCACAGTGTGCAAAGACATAGAGTGTATCCATATGCAGCCACAAAGAATTGCATGGGTTTTGGAGACTACTAGTGTTGACAGTCAGGAAGTCTCTATACACCAGTAGTGTGTTGGTCTGAGAGCTATATCTGTATCATACTACAGAAATGCAAATGCAAATGCATCTGCAGAAATGAGAAATGTTTTATTTTAGAGACATTTTCTAGTCCATTATACATGCACTTCCCATCTCAGCTTCATTAGGACTCTCTTATCTGCTGGACTTTATCAAGATTTTAAAATGTTGCAAGAGCTTTCTTTTTATTTTGAAGTAAAATACTTTTAAAGTTCTTAGGGGAAGTACTATCCAGCAACACCCCAGTATCTCCTCAAAAAGTGCTTTGTTTGACATTTCTTGTCAATTTAACTTCTTATCAATTGTTAAGGATCCAAATCATAAAGTTAACACACACACACACACACCTGATAGTGATTAAAATTGAGGAAAAAGAAAAAGTTAAGAATTAACTTCTTTGTTGGAGTTTCTGTATGCCTTTCAGCAGGTATCAGTAACATCTACAGCAGAGAAGAAAAGACCACTCTCTGATTGGTTTTAAATGCTGCCATATCAGGAAAGAGAAGGCAGGAGAACAGATTTAATATTCTGACAAATACAGGCTTTCATTTAACCTGTAAGAGGTTTAAAACTCTTAGTAAGTATTTAGGGGTGGACAGATGGTAGCAGCAATTTTTAAGCAGACACTGTGATAGTGATATTATGTCTGATATTATTAGCCAGTTCTACCTACTTTCTGCAGATGAGTCAAGGTCATAGAGATTACACACCAAAACCACTTTGTCATAACCAATTACTTGTTTGAAGATATCTTGGATTTCTCACACTTTTCTGAATTTATCTAATGAAATCTTAAGACAGGGTTCCCTGTATAGAGCAAGATGATTTGCATCCCAGGTACATTGTCCTACCTAGACATCAGATTCCTTAGTGTTTATGTGCTTGTCTTTATTGACCTGGAGGGTCACAGGCTTCATTCACTATTCACATGCTCAAATATTTGTGAATAATCCTGTGTTATCTAGTTACCTATTTACCTAAACCAGAAACTGATCATATCCAAACTTTAACCTACTGCTTTGGTATTATGAAATGCTGGATTGTTTCAAAACATGAATATGCTCAAATAAGCAAGATTTTTTAAAAAATTCTTTTTCAGGTCATTCTAGATGGAACCGCAGGCAGTCCGTTATCTGCTCATGACATCTGCCAGAGGTTACAACAGCTCAGTTGGGAACTCATCTTCCCAAATGTCTAAGCTGACACATCAGCCCCCGGAGGGAGAAAATCAGATGAATTTTACTTTGTGACTTTTAAGTAGGGGTTAATTTTAGAGACAGCTTAAGTTTAACACATTAGAAAGAACCTGAGATGCACTCTTGAGGATTCCAGACAGCCTGCTTTGCACTGAGATGTGAATAATACCATAGCTTCCTATATTCAAGAACTGTTACAAAGACTTTCGATTTTAGAATTGAATATATTTAGATACATTATTAGAGTAAGAAATTTTATAGGGAATAAGTATTTATTCATCATATTGATGGATAATGCCACATAAGCATGAACTAATAATATTTGTGAACAGATATTTGTTACTTTTAATCTGTTATTTAAAAGATACATTTGCAAAGCTTTAAATTGGGCTTCACTGAAAACATTTATTTAAAATTGTGTGGTAACATTCAGCATCCTGTTTGTAAGTACATACATGCAAGACTTGGGGTGGCAGTTTAGCATGACCGAGGCCTATAAGTAACCAGCCTTCACACAAGAGTATTTTTTTTAAAGTGTGTTTTGACAAATATCTGGAGTTATAGCTATACTGGCAGTAGAATTTTGTTTAAGGGCAAAAAAATATGATCTGCCTTTTTTTCAGCTGTAAGCACCAAAAGAATTCACTATGAAGAACTGCAAGCCAGTTCTAAGGGGCATTGAGCTTTAAAATTCAAAAGTATATCTGCCTGCACTCATGAACACCTTTCTAGTTGCACAAAATGAGCACTTGCACTATTAATTGTACATCTGATATACACAAATAAATGCCTGCACAGTACAACTGGATATCTGCATTAAAAAGATCCCTTAAATGAGTGGGATTATCTGAGATCACTTCTGCCTTAGTTGTAACTACTCCTAGAGAACATAATTCGTTGATATAGATGAGTATGTCACACATTCTAACATGCACGATAATCCCAACAGTGGCCAAGACACAGTATATCTGTAAAAGTGATTCCACAAACTACTGCTTTCTACCTAAACATTTTTGTGAGGAATTAAAAAACCCCCAGTTCTCTCTAATGCCACCTGTGAATTAAGACTTGCAGGATCATTCATAAGCCCATGCACAGTTAGAGACACTACCTATGTTCTGTATTTTCATTTTGTCAAAAGACAAAATATGTCTGTAATCTCTCTGTTGTCACCTCCCTGCTGCCTTGTACATTATTTGTCATCCTCAGTGCTGAAACAACATTCTGAAATATCTCAAGTCCTTTTAATTAAGGTAATTGTAATTATTTCTCAATCTAAAAAGCTGCAACACACCTGAAGAGTCAAGTTACAATTTAGTTTTCCATTTGAACATATGTATGATGTTGGAACAATACTAGCTTCTTCCTGAATTCTCAGTGCCCTGTCAACATCCACATCCAGATGAAGTTGAACTAGCATCTGGATTATGCTGAATCCTAAGTGACCCTCCAAAATTAGCACTTGTTAATTAGCAAATTGATTTAGCATCCGGATGACAGTAAACTTAAGTGGAACTTGATTTTTGCCTTCTGGAAAAAGGGAGTGCTTCACAACAGAGCACCTGTGTCAAATAATGAAGCACTGGGATTCTCTTTGACTCCAGTCTGCCAATAACAAAAATGTTCTTTTCATAATGAGCTGTACATTGTGTCCTCTGTTATCAGCCTCACTCCTGACCACAAAAATATTTACATCACTGACCTTCATATTTCATTGCTGCAACTCATTCTCAGGGACAAAGCTCCATGTTATAGAAACTTGGGCAGTTGTAAAACACAGCAGCCCTATGTATTTAGCAACAGGTCATGGTGATAACTTTGCCCTGGAGTTCAGCTGGCTATGCACTGAATGCAGAGTTTGATTTCAAAGTCTGCCCTGATAATCAAAGCCTTCTGTGAAATAGGATTTAAGCAGGAGTGTCATGATATCCCTCTAAATTCTATTACAGCTGTAAAATCCTTGGCAAATGAGGGAGGGTTCCAGGGCAGGCATAACAGAACTTTTTCAGATACAGGACTTAAACTTTGTCATTTGCTCCCACAGTATAAAGAACAAGGTTTATAAATAAATGCTCTTTTGATCTGCCTCTTCCCAAGATTGTTACATATACACACAAGTATACATATAAACACACAGGCTTATTTGAGCATACACTCAAACATGAAGCTACATCTTCTAAAAGCTGAGGAGGAAAAGAGATATTTAACTATTTTAAAGAAATTGGATACTGTGGTAATAGAGGACAAATGTTTGCTCTTGAGATCCCAATTATTTATTTCTTTAATCTCACTGCACGAAAATTCACTGTTCATCAAGACTGAAGGTATGCCATTATGTAATATATTAAATTGACTTTAAAAATGCAAAGTTTGCCATTTTATGAGACCTGGAGCAATTTCTATGCCTGAACAATAAACAATTTTCTGACCACTTCTGACTATTTCCATGTAACTAGCAGTCTTATTTGGTGTTGCAGTTAAAGCTTCTACAGTTCCCCGCTGCAGAATCTAAGCCTGCTTTCCTAAGCAAACGAGATGTAAGCAGTTGTGTACTCCATCCATCCATCTGTCACACCCACATCAAGTCCATCGTTCAGTTTCAGAAAAATTGGACAGGAGCTAGAAAGCTCTAAGGCAATTTAAATTCTTCATGAAAATTGGCAGTTGCTGAGTGACAGAAGTCAGAGAAAGCCATCCTTTGAGGAAAAAATTTTGGGTATGCTTGGCATTTTCTGTGATGGTGATGAGGCTGCATGGTGCATTCCTGCTTCTGTACAATTTGCTGCAGCATTTTCTGGGAGGGAGGAGAAATAAACCATGGAAGGATGGGTACCTGGGATTACTGTGGCCTGAAGAGTGTAGGGACATGACCCAAACCCACGTGAAACTAGACATCACTACTTTTCTTTTCCGATAAACATTTATTTATTTCTGGCAAACACCAGTGATTAATTTATATCCATAAGAAATAGAGATCTGGAAGGTCTTATGTATTCATGCAGTAGTAATTTTCAAAAGGAGGGAAAACTAACAATTCCTAATAATAATTATATATATCCAGATATGTGCTACTAAGATTATGAATTTCTAGCAAAATCTACTTGAATGAGATAGTCTGAATGTCTTACTTTACATTCTAGAAGTAAAGTATCTCTGTATCTCTTCATAAATCTTGTCCCTCAGTTTTATATGTCATGCTCTTTAGTGACCTCTGAACTAGTTTTGGCAGACTATATGAAGTTAAGAGTTAGGTAATATATCTATTGAATGGATGAGTACAGGAAAAACTTTTAGAACATGTGCTAGACACAGTACGATGACAGGGAGGGAAAGAGATCCTCATTTCCCTTAGCTGGGTTTCAGAGAATATACCACGGGGGCACACTGGAAGGAAAACCTAGAAAAAGCATACACGGCCCATTCAACAGCAGTTTGCTGTCTAAAAAGCGGAGTTCAGACCAGAACACTTTGTGTTTCACAAACATTAAAGTTATTCTTACAAAATAGTGTGTCTGCAGCTGCTTGAGCATATTCAAATTGCTTCTGAAATGTTAAAGTAAATTGTATTAGATCACTTCAGGGATGGTGCAGTTTGCTTTGCGTAAGCAAAGAGTAGGAAGTAAAGCAGGAAAGTAAATCTCTGATAATTAAAACATGTTCTAATGAAAGTATGGACAAGAAAGCTTGCTCCTCTCACTAGTTTTGTGCAAAAAAACAGTCAGTAATTTGCATTCATAAGAATAGCTGCATTTGCTTTTTCTTAAGCTTCTTCCCTGATATTATAATTTGGATGTATGAAACAAATTATATGACTCAACTATGTAATCAGTGATGAGGGTACATATATCACAAGCAAAATGCAAGCACACCTAAGATAGAATCTGTGATCAGAAATTAAATTAGACTGCACCTGCTAATGTGTTCATTTACATGCCTTGTAAGACTCTGACATGCCACATGAGTGACATGTTCTCCAAGCATTAGTCTGGAGTTTTCCTCTGGATTATCAGAATTAACAGCAGTGGTAAAATGGGCTCAAAATGTGAGGACTTTGTTTTATGAAATGTACAGTGATGGTGTGTTTACCTCCTCCCCTGTGAACACAGCTAGCACTGATAGCATTACTACTTTAAACAAAAAAGGTACCACAATAGTTTTCAGTTACCAGTAGCACCTAGGGCCACATAGAGAAAGTCTACACAATGTAAATGATTGGATTAGTTAATTATATACTGGTTATTAATTAAACTATCACAAAAAGGCATTATTCACAGACTTCAAGAAGGAGTAGAAATGAATAATTGTCCTAGATTGTAACTGCACTACAAGCAATATATGCATTCTCTTGGGTGGAAATAGGCTACATTTGGAGGTCATCTTATGTAGATACATTATGCTGGTACAATCATGCATTGCCAGTTTTGCAGTTAGTGAAATAACTGAAGGAATCATTTATTGTTTATGTAGAAAGTTTTCCAGTTACTTTGTTACACAGAATAGGTTATTTTGTGTATTACATAGGTGTTTTTTAAAGGTCACTATATAACTTGGAGCTAAATGTAGACCTAATGATGCCTGAAGCATTTTTCTAACTGCAGGCAGTATTGAGGCATCTGTTTCCATGAAGAACTTTTAAGTACTCTGTGCCCAAACCAAAGTTCATTGCAGTCAGCCAAGGGTTAAAAAAATTATTAGAGTGGGAATTCACTCCTACTCCATACTTGTGTCCTATAAGAATACCAGGCTAAAATGCCTATATTTATTAGTTTAATTTTGCATGTACAAATCTGTCCCTTGATCCGCTGGGTATATCACTCTGAAGTAATTGAAAATGAGGCATAAAGACCTATGTCACCTATGAATGTATGTCAAAATAAGTAAAGTGTCATTTGACAGATAAGTGTGTCTTCTTGGTGCATATCAGGTGTACATTAAAATAAAGAACTCTAGTTAAAGGGAGAGGCTAGTGTCTATTGAACATTTTGTAAGTAGGTCCATTTACAAAGTAAGATACAAACTGTAAGTAACATTCCACAAACTTTATTTTATATGTTATAGAAAGTTTAAAGCCTTTTCCACAAAAACAATAGGGTATCAGACAATCTGTGTACTCTGACAGAGAGCTAGTCTGTCAGAGACTTCGTTCTGGGAACCATTGATTAACCACTTCATGCTCCATGCCTCAGCATTGTTTCCAGAACTTTAAGATATCACCTACAGATTTGAACTTACATTTAAAAATACATATTTCATATTTTATGCTTATAAGCTTGCTGTGGGAATTAATTCGAAAGACCATAACATGATAATTGCATCACTTCAGAATAAAACATATTCAAGCATGCCTTAGTGGTTGAAGCTGATTTGTTTTTCAAAGATCAAAACAATTCAGTATAAACAAATAATACATGAAGCACAGAATCTTAGAGGAGCAGCTCAAATAAGTTATAATATAGATATCATTCAGAACAGAGCCATAAATTTTCAAAAATCCCTCATATCCTTTTAGTCTTCAGGATCTTGTATTACCTACTGTTTTGTACAACCTAAAAGTTAATGGTTATACAGAATGAGGCATTTTCTGGTTAGCAAGGGAATCAGTTATGTTTAATTGGTCTCCTGGTAATTTGTTTTGTGATATTTTCCTTCAAGGCTAAGCTAATCAGTAGATAGAAAATCGTCCCACCCATCAGTAAAGACTGGAGAGAGCTTTTGTGTTGTTATACAACGGTAGGGAAGGTCTGAATGGCTGCAGCCACGCTCATTTTCTAAGACTTGGCAAAACACAGTAGAGGAGAGCTGCATTGACAGACAAGAGCTGCTGCTTCAATCCCTTCCCCCGGGGAAGATCAGGAGCAAGGTGAGTAACGAGAAATGCGTGCCTAAGTGAGGCCTCCAGTGCAGCAGCCCTGTCTGTGGCAGTCAGTGCCTGCGCAGGCAGTTATTAACAATGATGTAAACCCCCACAGTATTTCTGGGCATCTGGCTTACAATATTAAAGAGGTTACTCAGGATCGATTATTTAATTTTAATATTTTTTTGTCCCTGGATTCGCCAGACGCCGCCTCTCAGCGCTGCTGCCAGGCCGAGTGGGAGCCGCGGCTCTCACCACGCTGCCCCTCTGCCCTTCCTGACACTGGCAGATGTCACAAAGATCAGAACAAGCATGGGTAACAGTAAGACTTTTTAAGCAACATGCTTCTCGTCGGCTCTCCCCACCAGATTCGATATATATTCATTTTAAAACACAGTACAAGCTGTGTTTTCCCAATATTCAGAGTTCTTTTCCTCTGGCAGAAGTTTTTTTTACGTCCTTCCCAGTTTCACAAGGACGAAGGCCCCCAGCGAGGCAATCCCACCTCACTTCCACAGCCTGCTTGGTGCCGACCCCAGAATCCACCCGCTCAAACAGTGCGTTATTTCACAAGTAATGGAGGCACTGTCATTGTGTCACGGGGCAGGGGAACAATGCTTAGCCTCAGAATTCCTGTATAGCCCCCCAAACTATCTTAAGCTTTGCTAATATACTATTATCGGTTAATATTTGCCTTTCTGTCGTGCTGTAGAACTATCACAAAAACCGAGAACCGGAATAGCAACACAGTATTTCCACACACGCAGTCTTAAGACCAAGTAATCTGTTCTTTATCCCTTTAACACTGCCGCTGTCTGCCGGGACACTGGGAGTACTGAGGGCACTGGTGGAGCACTGGGGGCACTGTCGCTGTCCCCCGAGACAGAGGGGAGCACTGAAGGGTACCCGGAGGGTACTAAGGGGCACTGCTGGCCCTGTCGCTGTCCCCCGAAACACTGGGGAGCACTGGGCAGCACTGGGCGCGCTGTCGCTGTCTGCCGGCATACTGGGGAGCACTGAGAGGTACGGGGAGCACTGAGGAGCCCTGCCCCCAGTGTCCCCTCACAGCGCTCCCGCGCCGAACCCCCCGCACACCCACCGCGCGCCGCCTACGTGCCTCGCGCCCCGTCCCGCGCGCGACACGCCGGCAGGAGGCGGGGCGGGGCCACGGAAGGGCGGGCGGGGGGCGGGCGAGGACCGGGCCCTTGCCCTCTGCGCATGCGCCTCCGCAGCCGGCGCTCCCAGGGACATGGGGTGGGGCGAGAGCTCGTCGCGCGCTGTCCCGCCGTTGGCCGGGGAGCGCGCACGCGCCGGGGA
>WBMZ01000829.1:0-37139 GCA_013400975.1 Atrichornis clamosus
GGGAGTATAAAGTACATTCTTTTTGCTTCATGCCAGCTGTCGAAACAAAGACGGGCGGCGGTCAGCACGCGGTGTTCGGACCTCCTCGGACCCCTGCCCGGCCGCGCTGTCCGGCCGGCCGCGCCGTGCGGGCCTGCGCGGGGCTCTGCTGCCACCTGGCGCCCGTGCCGCGCCATCGCCCCGCGCCGGGCAGCGCCTCCACAGCCACACCGCCCCAACAGCGGCACGGCGGCAATACAAAAACCCTAAAGAAAAATCCCGAAGCTGAAATTTGAAAGGTTTATTCAATACATTTCACCAAAAAGCAGCAGCATTACTTTCTTTTCAAGTACTAATAAAAAACACTGATCATGACTTCTCTGGTTATCTCCCATCATCTTCGAATACCTAACATGAAACTCTAAGTCCAGGTTTAGTTTTGCACAAACACAGTCAAATGAAAATATTTTCATGAGCATTAAGGACTCACAGAGTTTCCCGATACTCATAAATAACAAAAATCCAGAAACATGCCTAAGCACTCAGCTGACTGGCACAGGATGGCCTGTGGATAAGGTAGTTAAAGGTTTGCTGGCTGCAAAACCAGGGAACTTATTTCCCATCTGCATGGCTGGAACAGCATGTAGTATTAAAACACATCCTGTACACTTCTCTGCTCAGTCTCATTCATATCTCTACAGAAACAACTACTACCTCTTCTGCTTTCTCCCTGGCTTTGAGCAGCACATGGCAATATGCCATTCTAGATGGAACACTCAACATGAGGGTGAGTCCCCCCTGTTCCTCTGTGCTTTGCCACGGCCTCCCTGTCCTCTCAAAATATGATGGTAGAGGAGGCAGAGAAATGCAAGCAGCTATTTGCCAGGCAGTATATTGTGACACAGGACTACAGGTATACTGTGTACCTGCATTCTGGCTGAGAAAAAATAATCAGAGTATTTATTTTCCCATCATGTGTGCAGTTAAAACTGAAAGCCTACTCAAGAATCTGAAATGACCAATGCTAGGTAAATTCTGAACCACTGCCACCTGGGCTGAAATTCATCTGACTCCATGTTCATATATTCATACTCACTCACTATGTATAAACCTTCATATTCGAGCTATTCACTTTTTTCTGAAGCAGATAAGGAGATGCTTAAGATTAGCTAGAATTGAACCACCCAGTACAGATATCTTATTTCCCCCATCACTCAGCAGAGGTGATGGTCCTGTAGATGGGGTGAATCAGCCCACCCACCCTTTAACCAGACTGCCTAACTGGGCAGACAAGTCAGCACACTGAGCACATACCCAAATCCCTTGTCATTCACCCTTGCTCCTTAACAGCTACCACAGCATGTAGTGCAAAAACCCCTCAAAAACAATTCTTTACTGTAAAACTTCCATGAAGCACGGGACCAAAGAGGGATTCCCTTTAGAGGAAAAAAAAAAAGAAAAAAGGGAAAAATAAAATTTTAAAAGAGGCTCCTCATCATACACACTTGAGTAGAGGGACAGCTTTTCCTTAATCCTGTGCAAAGGACCTTGTGCTTTGCACCCTTTATTTCTACCTTCAGAAACAGCTTCACTTCACAAAAGACACCAGATGAGTCAAGTGGATTACCTCTTGTGCACGTTTCAGCCCAGTCATGCTCTTGAAGGGCTGGAAAGGCTCACTCATTCAGCTCAGGGGAGGAGTGGATAAGGAGGAGAGATAAGAAAGGAAAGAAATGGTGAACATCTAAACTGTGTACTCGGAAAGGAATAGGCTTTAACAGCAGCTGAGAGAGAAATTTCTCTCAACACCCCTGCAAAATATCAAGAACGTTCCACGCTGCAGGGGCACAGCAAACCATCGATTCATGCACCCATACCTACAAGGCAGCTGACACTTGCATCACTAAAAGGGAAAGATCCGATCTGGAGGAAAGTAGCAGGCACCTCTGCCGGCTTGTTCTGGCAGAGAGACTTGTGGAAAAATACCATGGCACTTCAGGCACACAGGAAAATGATCTGCATCAGCAATCTGTACATGGCAAAATGAGGTAGTACCGAGCAGCAAACTCCCACAATGAACCCCTACTCTGAAGAACTGAAGAGTTCACCAGCAAAAAGGTAACAAGGTGATGGCACAATAAATACTTAAGTCACACATCTCTCCCCTCATCACCTTCACTGTTTACTCTGTAGTGACCAACTCTTACATTCAGAACCAGCTGGTACTGAGTGTTTTGACACACACTCTACCAGCATCCGTGTAGGAACACATAGACAGAACAGAAATGGAAAACAAAAGCAACAAAAGCAGTGCTTATCTGTTACTGTGTAGAGCTTCACGAACAGACTCAAAGCCTTGCCTATGAAAATTATGATGATGCTAATTATTAGCTAGATGCTTCATTTGTCAGAGCTGCGGACAAAGTCATCACAGAATCTAATGTTTCCTATTTCACTGGAAAAAGGTTCCAGTGGGATTTTTGCATAAAACATAAACCCAAAAGGCATCACATGCCATGTACACTCCAGCTCATACAAACATGGTAAGATTTAAGCAAGGGAGTTTTGAAGAAAGCTTTGCAAAGTATAGCAATGCACATGTGAAACTATCTTCAGTCTTTGTGAGAAATAAGCAAAGCTGCCATGTGGATTTGGTCCCCTCAGGCTTATGTCCAGAAGATAAATGAAGTTACCAGAAATTCAGTCTGCTTTAATGACAGGAAAACAGCAGGATATTGACCCTGTGGCATTAAATAGAGTGTCAGGGGCAGCAACCACTGTCTTCACATTCTTTCAGAGTTCTGAAAATTAGCGAGGGGGAAATCTTCACTGCAGTTTTCCCCCCTTTTCCCCACACAGCTATCACCCTCTAATAGGTCTCAGTTGCTGTGTTATTTTGTATCCTTACTCTTGATTGCACACCTGTTACACAGATGAATTGTGGTGGGTTGACCCTGGCTGGACACCAGGTGCTGACCAAGGCACTCTTATCATTCCCCTCCTGAGCAGGACAGTGCGGGAGAAAACAAGATGGACAAAAAACGCTCATGGATCAAGACAAAGGCAGTTTGATAAAGAAAAGGCTACACATGGAAGCAAAGGAAAGCAAAAGATTTATTCTCTACTTCCCACCAGCAGGTGAGGTCCAGCCACTTCCCAGGAACACAGGGCTTCATTGCACATAGCAGTCACTTCGGAAGACAAACACCATAATAACAAATGCCTGGCTCTCTCCCTGCCACCCCTTTTCCTCTCCAACCTTCTCTTAACTTTTATTGCTGAGCAGATGTCTTATGTTATGGAATATTCCTTTGGTCAGTGGGTCACCTGTCCTGGCTTTGTGCCTTCCCAAGATCTTGCCACCCCTAGCCTCCTGCTCAGGAAAAATGCTGGAGAGACAACCTTGATGCAGCGAAGTGCTGCCCAGCAGCAGCCAAAACACTGGGTGTTATCCACACCTTTCTAGCTGTCCATGCAAAGCACAGCTCTGTGAGGGCTGTTGTGGGGAGGATTAACCCCACCTCAGCCAGACTCAATACAAGTTTAATTCCGCAAGGTGATAACAGCGATTTTTTTTTAAACCTTTCCATCCATTACCTGTCTCTCAACCCCTACATTTAATGCTTTGGCAAGTATCTTCACTGCAATCTTTTTGGTTTTTTTCTTAGAGTATTTCCTGCATGTCGACATTCATTTGAATCGTTTTCAGCTTTGGGCAGGATCCTTTGTTCTTCCAACTAAATGGGAGGGAACCTGAAGGAACAGCTACCTTGTTAAAAGACTGGATTCACCTGAAGTTGAGGTGGTCCTCCTCAGGTAAAACTCAGTGTAGCTTGGGCACTACTGAAGTACACCCAGTTTAAATTCATGGTCACTTAAAGACAGGTTTTAAAAAAGCAGCACAAAAGCCATCTGATCATAGCAGATGTATATAAATCAGATCACCATATTAATTAATACTTAACAGAAAGGGCCATTTAGAAAATAAATTATCACAGAAAGACTGTTTCCAAAAGCAACAGATACTTATAATAAATACTATAACTGTGAGACTTTAGGAAATCTCTAGTTATGCTACTCAATGAAATGTAATAAGGAATTAAGATTTTTTTTTTTTTTCTAGCAAAGTCTTAATTAGCAATTGTTAGCAACAACATTCAGTGCATATAGAGCATTTTTCATCTGCTACTAATTAGGAAGGAAAATCTGAAGAATGACTTGCAAAAATCATACCCCAGGTGTTAGCATATTAACAAGGAGAGTAAGAATTTAATATGTTTACAAAAGACAGGGAATTTGTCTGTCTAATAGAAGCAGTTGATAACATTGACAAGTTTGCTAAAAGACAACAGACAAGTTGTTCTGATTTTAGAGGCAGTAGGAAAAAAGGCAAATTCCACTGAGACTAGAACACTACATCACATATTCTCTGATCTCCTGGGGAATATGCAACATCAGGGAGCCTATTACCTGAATTTTAAGAGGTTTTCTGTAGTGATCAAAAAAACCGAATTTTCAAGTTGTAGAAAAAACAGATTTTTGGGGGGAGGGGTGTGATTTCAGGTATCTAGGTGGGTAGTAATACCAAAGAAATGTGTTTACTAGTCTGCTATATGCAGAAGTTTACCACTGAGGTGTTACACATGGTCCATAGAGGTAGGAAAAAACAAGAATTGAAATCGAGAGGCAAAACTTAGATTGTTACATAGGATCTGAGAATCACTTCCACTGCACGCATACTCCAAAACAATGAGGGCAGCAGAGGCTCAGAGCATGGCTCAATAAATAGTGCAAAACACTGTTATTTAAGACCTGGTAAAATTTCTGAGATAAAGACTTTATCAGAAGAACATGCATGAGCTAAAATCAAGTTGCTTATATTAGAAAGTTGAATTCAAATGAAAGGCAGGTTTTGAAACAAAAGGTATTTTTATTGTTTGCCTGCTAAGCCCCAGACACCTCAGAAAGATATAATTTTCCTCACAAGCCTGCAAACACACCTTGTATGCCCTTGGCAAAGTATTTCTCAATCTTTTTCAATCTTGCTAGACAGGTTCACAGAATCACTGAATATTCTGAATTGGAAGGGACACACAAAGCAAAAAGAGAATCACAGAACCACAGAACTGTCAGGCTGAGAATTGGAACAGACCTCTAGAGATCATCTCACCCAACCCCTTGCTAAGGTAGGGGAATAGGTTTCAAAGGAACATGTCCCAGGTGAGTTGCTGGTCTTCAGAGAAGGCAACTCCATGACTTCCCTGGGCGGCCTGTTTCAGGGCTCTGCATCCTCAATGTAAAAGAGTTCTTTGTGTTGAAGTGGAACCTCTTGTTTTAGTTTATTGCCATTACTNCAAAGCAAAAAGAGAATCACAGAACCACAGAACTGTCAGGCTGAGAATTGGAACAGACCTCTAGAGATCATCTCACCCAACCCCTTGCTAAGGTAGGGGAATAGGTTTCAAAGGAACATGTCCCAGGTGAGTTGCTGGTCTTCAGAGAAGGCAACTCCATGACTTCCCTGGGCGGCCTGTTTCAGGGCTCTGCATCCTCAATGTAAAAGAGTTCTTTGTGTTGAAGTGGAACCTCTTGTTTTAGTTTATTGCCATTACTCTGCCTTTTTGCTAGGCACCGCTGAAAAGTCTGCCACCATCCTCCTAGCACCCATCCTTGAGGTATTTTTATGCATTAATGAGACCCCCTCCCAGTCTTCTCAAGACTAATCAGGCCCATCTTCCACAGTCTTTCCTCATAAGAGAGATGCTCCAGACTCCTCATCATCTTTGTGGCCTCTGCCGGACCCTGTCCAGTAGCTCGTCTTACTTGAACTGTGGAGACCAGAACTGGACACAGCACTCCAGATGGGGCCTCACCAAGGCTGAGCAGAGGGGAAGGATCACCTCCCTTGACCTGCTGGCAATGCCTTTCCTAGTGCACCCCAGGATACCACTGGTCCTCCTGGCCCCAAGTGCATTGCCAGCTTATGGTCAACTTGTGATTCACCAAATTGATGCTTTACCTACTAATTCTTTTTAGTAACTACGCAGAGCTTCTTGTGCAGCTGCATCATGTAAACATTTAAGTTACAGGAGAACCTCTTTTCCATTAGGATGTCAGTGTGCCAGCTCCTCTCCCGCAAGAGGGGCTCCAAGAGGAGGGCGCGTGCACAGCCGTGTTCCCGGCTGGAGCAGGCACCACAGCCTCCGGCCCGTGCGCCCCAGGCCCCCGCCAGCTCCCGAGACCCTCCGCTCAAGCCTGACGACCGAGCAGGCGGCCGCTCCCCCTCTCCCGCCCCGCCCCGGCCGCAGGCGCCCGGAACTGAAAAGGGGAAAAGGAGCCTCTTTCCCGTCCGCACCAGGCGCTTCCGGGGCGCGCGCCGGGTTCCGCTGGAGGCGGCGGGGCGGGCGCGGCGGGGCGGGCGGCGGTCCCCGTCCTCCACCTCCTCCTCATCCGCTGCATCCTCCTCGTCCCGGTGCGGCTCGGGGCCGCCGCGGGCTGTCCCGGGTGAGCGGGGCCGGGCAGGGCGCGCCGCCGCCGACCGTGCGGGTGCCCGCGGGCGGGGGTCGGGGGAGGCCGCGGGCCCCGGGGCTGCTGTGCTGGCGGCGGTCCGGTTGCAGGTCTCTTCTCTACCAGTGTAGGTCCCTTCTCTGCCAGTGTAGGTTTACCACCACCACCACCCCTCCAAAAAAACCCAAAAGAGTGCCCTTCGCCGAAAATCCGCGGTGGTTCTGGTGCTGTGCAGTGGGTCGCTGCTCTTGGAGAGCAGCCCCCTGTTCCCCGCTGTAAAATCGCTGGGGTTTTATAAGGGCGCCCTAAAGCCGCGGGGTCTCTTCCTGCTGGCTTGCTTTTCCTCCTCGAGGGTATGTGTTAACTCCTTTGGGTATCTGTGGAGTGGCGTTTCCTCTGCAAAGGTGAGTTTGACTTGTCACGGCTCAGCTGTCCAAGGAGAGGAAGCGGCACAGGGAGCACCCGGTGGTGATCACTTTCTTCCTTGTTTAGTGGGACAAACAGATCTTACCCTGTTAAGCACAAATGTACTTTAGTTGTGTTAAAACCAGCCTTTCATTTTGGGTCAGCTAAGTGTAGTGTGCACGTAGTGGTTTGGCACGTAGGTGGCTCTGGTAGCTCTATTGTTTTCTGGCTGATGCTGAGCGCACACCCAGACCTGGGAACAGAAGAGTCACACATCACAAGCTGGTGAAAGAGCCTCAGTCGTTCTGGTAATTACCTGACTCTTAAACAGAAACCACGGAAAAATGAGTTTCACATAAATGCAAGAGATGCTTGTATATTTCTAGCAACCAGGCTTGTTTTCTGGATATTCTTTGTAAAAGTCGATAAAATTTCACTCAAAGCCTTTTAAACTTCTGTTTAAAGTTATGTGGGGAAAAAAAAAAATGTGACCTCATGGGCATTTTTTCCTGTGAATTGTAAGCATTTCAAATATCTCTAATGCCTTAATCTTTTTTTTTTTTGCAGATTAATAAACTTAGTGAAGCACTGTTAGGGAGCAAAAGGAGTCTTAATTATTTACTTCCAGTTAGATATTTTGATTATAGAAACATGAGCTTACTCTGGGTCTTGTTTTTGAGGTTTTAGACATTCAGCTGGTCATAAGAAACAGGAGTTAGTCTTGGTGTTTGAGTACTTCTTCTTTTCTAATGGTAACATTTGACTACAGGACTGAACTTCAAAATGGCTTGTTCTCGTTTAAGCTTTTTTCTTTTAAGTTGCTTTAAATTAGTCTATGAATAAATATTTTGACTGTAATCTATCATTTGGATTCTGTAGCTTTTCTTTTGATTGTCTAGCATGAACTAGGACTGCAAGAGTGTGGTATGCTTATGCAAGTCTTTGGTATGAAATATATTTTTTTATCTCCTCTGTAATCTAAAGAGTTTTACAGCTATTCATTATTATTTTTAAAACTCTGACATTTTCTCCAGGTTTAAGTTTGTTTTATCATACAAGTTCCTCAGTGCCATAATGAGGCTAGTAATTCTTGAAGATTATGATCAGGCTAGTGAATGGGCAGCAAAATACATCTGTAATCGTATTATCCAGTTCAAGCCAAGTCAAGGAAGATATTTCACGCTTGGTCTACCAACAGGCAAGTTCTATTCAAAGTCTATGTAAGTAACTAAACCTAGAACAATGTTTGTATCATTGCTAGCAGATACAGTATTTAAAAGAACGTAAGTATTATTTTTTGTAATGTTTCAACATATTTGTTTTAAAATATGGATTTGATTTTTGTGAAAGTTGTGATTGTTGGAGAAACTGAGAAATATTAAATGAGAAATAGCAGATTGCTTTTGTGTTGAAAACCATTGTAGCAAAATTTGACTATGAAGACATTTAAAATTTAAATACACTGAAAATGTTGTGCAGATACACAGAACAGTAGAAAAACTTTATTTAACAGGGAGTACACCTTTGGGATGCTACAAAAAGCTGATAGAATATCACAAAAATGGAGATCTCTCTTTCAAATATGTAAAGACTTTCAACATGGATGAGTATGTAGGTAAGATGCACTATTACTTGAGAACACACTGTACTGTTATTTTTTCCTTCCTATAAAAAGTATTAAATACTTTGTCAAAGAACAAGATTAGTCTAGTATGTTTGTACTCCTATGTTAGACTTCTGTCCGTGGGGTCATGTTAAGCATTTTTCTCTATTCCTTTATCTACAAAAATGCAAAAATGAACAGGTGGATCCCGGGGTAAATTCAGGGCTTCACAATATTTCTGTAGAAAGTGTATTGTCACGCAGTATTGTGACTGCATTTTTGTTGAAGACTTTACACTCGGTGATAAGATGTATGTGAAGGGAATGTAAACCAATCACCTTGTACGTGCCAACAGGAAACCTTTCTTCTCGATGTAATTTCATATCTGGCTTTTCTTGACTCAGGTTCGCCCTGCATGCCTTACATTAATTACACATAGACTAGAATTAAGGCTGTTTGGTTAAATCTTGTCATACGGTAATTTTACTCTAAATGATTTCAGGGCTTCCCAGAAACCACCCAGAGAGCTATCACTCCTATATGTGGAATAACTTCTTTAAGCATATTGACATAGATCCGAATAATGCTCATATCCTTGATGGGAATGCACCAGACTTACAGGCAGAATGTGATGCATTTGAAAAGAAAATTGAAGAAGCAGGGGGAATTGATCTGTTTGTTGGAGGTATGAGGAGATGCTCTATGGTTAGATACAATTCAAGCATGTACACTGATTCTTTAACTACTATTTTCATAACTTGACTAAACCCAGATTTTTTATTTATGGCTTAAGAAAGTTCTGTGACTAACAAAGAATCAATAGGAATACCAAAACAGAACGGTTGGTGTCCAAGTTTCTAATGACTTAAGTAAGTTTTGAATGTTTATTATTGAAAATGGGGAACTAAAAGGAAAGGATCAGTCCTAAAAATTTTTTATTTGTTTACGATGTTTGAGGATATTCATTGACTCTCAGGTGTGGAATGATTTATTTTTTTTAACTTTGAAAAGGCATTGGTCCAGATGGCCACATTGCATTCAATGAACCCGGATCAAGTTTGTCTTCAAGAACAAGATTAAAGACTTTAGCAATGGACACCATTTTGGCAAATGCTAAATATTTTGATGGAGACTTATCTAAAGTACCAACTATGGCGCTAACAGTTGGTGTGGGTACAGTGATGGATGCTAGAGAAGTAAGAACTCATTTAGTTCTAATTGCATGTGTGTTTTCAAGACTAGTTGGTATTGATACAGGGATTGAAGGTAAAGAGACCTTTGTTTTGCAGGTGATGATTCTTATAACAGGTGCACATAAGGCTTTTGCTTTGTACAAAGCAATTGAAGAAGGAGTCAATCATATGTGGACAGTTTCTGCTTTCCAGCAACACCCTCGCACCATCTTTGTGTGTGATGAAGATGCTACTTTAGAACTAAGAGTTAAAACTGTGAAGTACTTTAAAGGTGAGCACTGAATCAGAGGTTACATGTGTTTACACAAAACCAACAGCTTTGAAATTATATTCATTTAAGTCTGAGCCTTCCAACACTTTACAGTTGCTAATGTATAATGCTATATATTCAAAACACTAAATGTTAACTTATTTCTCGTGTATGGAGAATTTCTAGGAGGCATAACTTGTGCTACTTATATTCCTGACAAATCGACTTGGGAAAAGTATTCCCTTTGCTTCTAGTTTGAAACAATAGTTTAGTAATCTTCAACTTCGAACAGCAGAAATCTGGTGTTCTAGAATACAGGTCTTAAGTATACCAGAAAGTTTCATTTAAAGAAAACTCAATACATTTATTAATCTTGATATATTTTCATGCTGCTTTTGCTATGTGCTGTAATGTGATGTCTAGTAAACTGGAAATGTGTGATACAGACTTTGAAGCCACCTGAGGACATTTTTGATGTGCAATTAGCATAACAATCTATACTGACTTTGAAAACATTGCACCCTTTTACTGTTCTTTTCATATTTGCAGTAGGTGTATTGGGGGAAACTTACAGTAAGTCAGGATATTTGACAGTCACTGAGACTTCCTAGACTGAATTCTGTTTCACTGAGACTGTAGAAGCTGAGAAGAGTAGTTATCTCTGGACTATATTAGCACAGCACATGCCATTGTGTGAATCAGTCATCTTTCTCACTAGCATGGATACCTGTAGCAGCTGGGGTATCAGAGATCAAGATTGTAATTTATTAAATTATTTTTTAGAGCATTATATCACCAGTGCTGATACATGTATTAGATTGCATTTCGGACATTACTGTGATTTTTATCCTGATACCACTTGTGGCCAGTTTGTTAATTTTGGATTTTTTCAGTATGGTGTTCTCTGCTATGTATTTGCAGGGTAGTGGGGAGGGTTAGTCTTTACCTGTGTCACTGCTAGATAGTACCTACTGTTGTTTTTGAAGATGAACTTGAACTGCTTGGATAAGTTTTAAACATTATCCTGTATTTCATATAAACAGAGGCTTTACTTGGGAAATATAAACCTAATGTAGAATCACTAGGTATGAATGACACTGAACATTGCTTTAAAAATATCAAGGGCTACAATTTATGAATGTGTGCTGTTGTGTCACTGTATTTAATTACCCTGTAATAGACAGCAATAGAATTCTTTAAAAGATTGTTTACTTTAAACTTGCTTAATTTTACTTACTCTCAAATCAGGGAGAGTTTTCCCCTTATAAGATGGAGGAGAAATCAATGTGGGTCAAGTTCGGAATTATTTCTGAATCTTGATCTTCAAGTTAGACTTCTTGGGGAAGCTAGGTAGTTCTTAATACTGCTATTTATGGTAGTGATTTACTGGAATTTTTCACCATTAAAAATTTCAATATGAAACTGCAATATTTTTTTTTTTATATAATGAAGTACCACACTGGCTGGTAAATAGATTAACTTACTCCATTTTTTCTAACTTTTTGAAAACCTATTATAGATTAGAATTATCAAGTGTACTTAAATGTTCTTACTGTACAAGGGAAAATAACTTTCTTGAAGAATGAAACAGAAAATGAATTTTGAATTTACTAATTTGTCTGCAGATAAATTAGTTCAGGATAGTTTTTTCCACACTTCCAGAAACCTGTTTATTCAAAGCATACTTGAATATACAGTGGGACTTTCCTTTGAAATAATTGTTTTGGCATCTATCAAGTCTGGTGGGTTCCTTTAAAAAAACCTTTTGGTTCTCAGTGCTTTTTCTGTAAAGACTTTCACTAACAGGATTTAAATATTCTTTATTAAGTATGGCAGAGGCAATACTTTGTAACCATTTTTCTTGCATCTAGGAAGCGGTTAATTATTCCTTTTCATTTCCCCTTTTTAGAAGAGGAAAATACTGGTAGGAAGTTAAATTCTTTAAAGCTCAAAACAAGTTTCTAGTTTGAGTAGCGTGTGCAGCTGTTACTCTTTCAGGACAAATAACTTTTATGTCAAATGTATACTTAATTTTTTCTCAGTGTTAAATTGAAAATATTAGACCTGATCTAACATCTGTATATTAAATAATCACATAGTGATTAGTAATAGATGCTGCATGAAACGCCTTTTGTTGTGGTCACCTACAGTAATCACCTTAGATTGAATAGTTATTCAAATTCCATGTTGCTGCAGTGGCACTAAGGTTCCCACCAGCTGCATCATGTAGCAAAGGGCTTAGAATATTCTCTGCCATAAATTATCACTAAAATATGCACTACTGCCAGATTTCTTTGAAGGTTTTTAAGAAAATTACTTTTAATATTGCATATTTTAACTTTAGACATTAAATCTTTAGTGCAATGCTAAAATGGACTGTGAACTCTGATTAGTTACTCTTATTAGTCCTTAAGGTGAAATGAGGTTAAAAAACTTGGCAGTGATCCAATGTCATGCATACCTAGATGTAGGTAATATTTTTACTAAGTTATAACAAAGTAAGGAGGGAAGCATGTTTTTTGTTAATTCCACTGCAGCATTTTCCAGAATTAAAGTAGTTGAAGAGGAAAAACAATAACCTCCCTAATCACAGCTACTGAGGACTTGTATATGACAAAAAAATCCCAGCTAGAAGACAAAACAGTTGAACTACTGAAATTGAGTCTGCATTAAGAGTCTGGATAATTTAATTTGATTTTGCCTGCCTAGGACCAGAAGTACATGATTATTACAAAGACAGTATTGCCATAATGCTAGAACATTGCAAAAAGAACTCAAGCTGTAAAAGTATCACTATGTATACATGTGATTTTTATGACAAATTGTGGTGTGAGGCAATTATGTTGCTGTTATGCAGTTTTTAATACATAAAAAAAAGATGTATTCATTTGGAAGTATTCCAGATGTGCTTTTTGGGTCTGTTACCAGAGAACAGTCTGGTCCCTGCTCAGTTTATACTGAAGATGTCATTAGTATGCAAGTGATATAGGAATATATATGCTGTCTCTGATTTTAAACTGCTTTAAATAGCCATTGTTGTCCTCTTCAGTGAAATATTTAAAATGTATACTTTGAAGCAAACTCCAAATAAAAATGTGGATAGAAGGACATGTTAACAAAGTATAACTAATGTAAAGCTGGCATTGTTGCTTTCCCCCCCAAGGTTTAATGCATGTGCACAATAAGCTTGTGGACCCACTGTACAGTATGAAAGAAAACTGAAAGAAGACTGAAGAGGAACTCCATGTGGGTCAGCAGCAACAGTTTTAGGTAGCAGATGAGTTCACTGCTATGCAATATGCTGAAAACCGTTTAAAATGGGCAATCCTAGGTACTGTATTTTTTAAAAGGTCCAATATCTGTACATTCACATTCCATCTGTTTGCTGTGTTGTGCATTTTGTTTCAACATTTGGAGCTCTGCTGTCGGCTGGTACATCACCAAATGGAACAGAACAAACCTGGGAGAGACTGCATGTAGACAGGGGAAAAGCAGAGCACTTACTCTAAGACAGCAATGTAATGCATCTGCCTTGTGTTACAGATTATGACACTTTATTTCCCAGAATTTTTAATTTTTGGCTTGGTTAGTGTAATTACATTTTGCATTTTTGTCTCTAGGCAGAATGGTTTTGGCCTTTGTTAATATTATGGACTTGTAATAGCTGTACAATTTCTACTATGAAATGTTCTGTTTACATATATCTAATGTACACTGAGCTTTTGCACTTGGTTGCCTTAAATTTATCTTAAAGTTTTTGGGCATCTCAAGTCCTGCTGCGTAGTTCAGGCAAATGAAAATACAAAAACAGTGCCTAAAAATGCACCAAATTCTTGAAAGTTGTAACTTGCTCCATGGATAAAAATATTTAACTTCTGCCATAGCACTTTTTCCTCTCATGTATTTCAAATTACTTTAGGATTTTTATATTTTTGGTAATCAAGCTTTATACATAAGGAAAAATCTCAATGTTCCTTTCTCGAGGTACCTGTTCAATTACATAATTGATGTTACAATTAAATGCCTGAGAAGAGATTAATTTACACGACTATAATGTCTGTAAATGATCATTTAAAGCCAACTGTTAATCCCTTTTTCATTGTATCATTATAAACACTGAGCTGTTACAAGGAATGTTATTTCCTACTTTGAATATAAGTAAAACTTAAATATCTAATTTCAAAATTGTTTCATTTCTAATATAAATTGTCATTAATAAATACTTCAGGATTTCAGGGAGCGATTAGGCGCCAAAGGAGGAAGATAAGAGTTTACTGGTTTAGACTTTTGCAGGGGAAAGCCCTTCTGTAAAATACTTACTGTGAGAAAGCGCAAGTGTAACTTCAACAATTAACTTTTCACCTAGATGACAAGCAAGTAGCCTCCATTACAAATCACATTATCTCCCCAGAGATGTGGCAGAGTCTCATCTAGGCTCATCTTTCTCATAAGTGGTTGGACCAAAGGGTCTTACAAGGTCCTTTGAAATCTGAACTGTTCTATGATTCTGTAAACTACAAAGCATGGAAGAGTCTGTCTGTAGCAGTGTAGGAAGTCAGGCCTGGTGTTTCAATTCTCAACAGTACCTTGAAAAAGCACATATTTTAAACAGGCTTTCAGCCCTTGGGCTTACTTTTTGCACCTCTATTTATGCATAATGCAACACTGTGGGGAAAAAAGTTGAAAAGACTGTACTTCAGGGGAATGCTGTTATAGGTAGTGTATGACTCAAAATGCAATTTTAGGTTTGCCAGTCTTAGCCTTTACAGCTAAGTAAGCTTATAAACAATTCTGTTACAAAAAGCATGAAACTAAAAATAATCATGAATTTAGGTTACTATTAAAAGAACTGAAACGTTTTAACCCTAATGATCATGATCCTTTCTGTGGCAAAATGGAGAACTCTACTGAGGAAACGATAGAAGTTAGGTTCAAACATGAGAGGAAATGCCTAAGTTCTGTATTTCTCTGCTTTTAAAAGCTTTTTCTTAGCAACTCCATTCTTGTTCTTTATTCCAGAACACCTTTCAGTCATCTGCCTCACTTGGCAACTTTTCCCACTAAAGGCCTTTGTGTTCTCAAGACGTGTGAGTCCACAGAATTAGTATCTCTTCTCCTTTTTAACTACTGGACCTGTTTAACTACAGGCCAGTTTGAATACTGGTACAGTAGTACTGTCTGTCTTTGAATCGGTCTGAGACTATTTCTGCCTCTTTTCATGAACAGTCTTTGGTTGTTCTCCAGCTTGTTTCTCTTGTTAAACTGTTTGGTTTTTTTAATTGCGAGTGCTATAGGATGTAATTTTTTTAATTACTACTGCACTGTTTGCATTACTTCAGTCCTTAAGATACTTCCAGTCACTTTATGCAGTATCAGTTCTTCAGAAAAGTACCTTCCAAACTTGTCAACTACGAAGAGTAAGTCAACCCTTTAAACTGCATAAAGTTTAACCTGTTACTCTGCAGTAATGGCAAAGCAAGCATTTTCAAGTTCAGGTCTTTAAGAGTAAATTTTAAGTTAGCCTAGCACATCTGCTCTAGCAATTTACTCTCTCAGTAAGATTTCAAGGTATTTTCAAAGGAAAGGGGGAAAAGTAAAAATGACTAGATAGAATCAGGTCATTTTGTACCAAAACCTAGTATTTCAAATACTCTAAGACTACTAACCAGGTCATTTAAAGTTCTTGTTCTCAAAACTGACATAGGTACAAGTCCTCTCAGAATTAAGACTACAATTTGCATTTCTTTTCTGCCTCAGGTGACTAGAGTAAGGCTAAAACACATTCTCAAGGCAGCTTTATCCATCTGTGTAGCTCAATTAGGTAACATTCATTTGATGTGTCACTCAATAAGGTTATGATTTACTGTTCAGATAATCTCTAGCTTCTGCCTTACTCTTCAGTACCTAACCAGTGCTTTCTTTTAGGTCTAGTTCAAGGGGGGGAACTTGTTTTAGCTCATTTGCTCCTAGCATGTATCACTGCCTCTGTAGTTTCTTAAATGCTAGCTTTTACAGGGGAGGAGTAATAAATAGGTTAGAGAGCCTTTATCCACAGCTTCTTTTCTTCATTCAGGGTCAGTAACAGCAGCTTATGTACCTTTATTAGAGGTATGGATACCTTGTTCACATCCAGATCTTTGTTTTTCACTGTAGTTGAAACAGCTTCAGATAAAATAACTACCAAACCAAAAAAAGCCTCAATAAACCATTAAAATATCAGAATGCCCTTTCCCCTTTTTCTGTACTCTTAGAGTAATAGACGTTGAAAGGGACCTCTGAACACATCCTGTTCAATTCCATCCCTACAACAATTTTCCCAATCCATGCTTCATACTCAGGCTGAAATTAAAGAACTAGTTTATGATTAAAGTGTAGGTACAAGCCTAAATTTAAGAGTAGACTTTCCTGGTGATGGAGTACTTTAGTAGGTATTACTAGCAATTTGTTCTCTAAAATATATGTAATAGCAAGAAATGTAAATTTGTGAAGAGACCCTGCAGGTCAAAAAAATAAATGCAGCTTAAAAGCTTTTGGAGGTGGGCAAGCAGTTGTAAATACAGTATATAGTAGGGCCATTAACTTGGGTTTGTGATTGCTTTGTGTACACTTCCAAAAGTAACATCTTATGTTTTGCACATTACATTGCAGTATTCAACTGAGGCCTCGCTGACAAAATTTAGTCTGTGAACAATATAAATAAAACTTCACCAACTACACCAAGATATGTTTTAACCAAACCCTCATGCTGAGGAAATTTTTTAAGGCCTGAATTGGTCTTATTGGTGGAACAGTTACGTATCTTGTGTTTTAATATATTAAAGCTTCTGATTTCTCTGGAGATGAGCATAGCTAGGCTGTACTAATGATCAACTTAAACTTGTTAAAGTATGTAAAATAAACAGTACGGTACATTTAAAAAGTTTGGAACTTTTCATCTGATGTGATTTCCCAGCATCACGATTTCCTGACAACAGCAACTTTAGAAAAAGTGAAACAGGAAGCAGCTTGATACTTTTGTGCCACCAGTTCAAATTTTAGAAGAAAAAGACAAAACCAACACAGCATTGTTTGTCTATACGTACCTTTCAATTATTTTTA
This sequence comes from Atrichornis clamosus, assembly GCA_013400975.1. Taxonomy (NCBI): domain Eukaryota; kingdom Metazoa; phylum Chordata; class Aves; order Passeriformes; family Menuridae; genus Atrichornis; species Atrichornis clamosus. The sequence continues at coordinate 17,036 of WBMZ01000829.1, forward strand.
TAACCTTTTTGCCATATGGTTCCTGTTCTCTCATACAGACTTGCAATACAAAAATAAAACATAATTATGTTCATTTTAAGTATTAAAGGTATGAAAACAGTGAAATACAATGAAAAACAATACAATGAAAATTTTAAGATTTAGTCAAGTAACTTTAACTTCATAATAATCTACAAGTATCTGTACATTTTAAGTCCTGTCAATTCATCTTCCCATACATATTAAATTTACACCACTTAAAGTCAAGTACGTTCCCTCTCGCAGTGATAGGTCGTGTATTGGCTCACTCTGCTCCTGTCTGCAAAAAGCCAAGCCAACAATCAGCTGCACATCACTGATCTCTATTTGTCAGTTTCTCTCTTTAGAATACGAATAAAGGCATCTCTTGGAACTTCCACATTGCCAATTTTTCTCATCAACCTCTTGCCTTCTGCCTGCCTCTTTAAAAGCTTCATTCTTCTTGTAATGTCTCCACCATACTGTGAAAAGAAAAAGTATTTTAGTAAGCTTAAACTACAACTGCAACTGTAGTACATTTCAGCAACACTAAATTCTTTAAACAGCTTACAAATTGTCAGAAAGGCTGGTTGTATTTTGACAAAAAGATTATTTTGTACTCCAAATAGTTTTGCCTAAAGGCCTCTAGTTAAAAAAACAAGGGAGCAAGTAAGCACATTAATTTGGGTTGATGAGGGTTGAACTGTTACCTAAATATATACATTCATGTAAGGCTGGCTGACACGAGACAAACATTAGATCCAAATCCCCTTCGAACAGCAGCAGGATGCCAGCTCACATACCCTGAGGAATCTTGACTAGCTGTAGGTGCTTACATCTAGGAAAACGAACTAAACCCTTGTACAATGTTGAACAGACACCATCCCACGTGGGTGCTAGCAGAATTCTGTTGCAGTTGTGAGAAAGGGACGCTTGTTTAGTATTTTCCAATATGTTTATTTAAATACAAGCTAAATAAGAGGCATAACGTTTTTCCAAGACCTTTGCTGAGTCTTGTTCATATAGTCAACTATAGCATATTTAAAGCTTTATTACAATGTGTTACTACAAACCTAAGTAAAAGTAATCACAATCAAGTCTCTAAAGAAGCCTATTTATACTTCCTTATATCCCCTGAAAACCCATTTAGGAAACATGAAGTTACACATATGCCTGTGTACACACAACAGCACATTTACTGTATGTCTACAACTATTAGAAGATGGTGAGGAGATAGGAGTGAACAGACACTCAGTGTGAAACTGAAAAAGCCATTACTTTTTCTGATTTGCTCTTACTTCAAGAGAAGCAAGAGACTATGACAGTTGAATTTTAAAAGCTTTAAAGTATCAATTAAAATTCCAGTGACGAGCACACGCAGAACATCTTTGCTGGGTTTCTAGGAAAAGATGGGCCTATCATCTTAGCAGAACTCTACGGTTAACAAACATCAGAAACATGAAGAAAAAAGAAGAAAAATAATACCTACACATTTTGCCACAACATTTTTTCTGTAAGCTTTCAGCCTGCAAAATAACATATATACTTTAGCATATTAGAACATCTATATGTGAAGCTAAATACTGAGTTGTCAAAATGTTACTTGTTTTTCCATTAGTTTTGTAAGACGCTTTGGCATCATAACATTTTCAGGTTTTGTATACAAAAGGTGAAGTTTTAAACAGAAGATGTAATTCAGAGTTCTCAATTATAGGAATATCCCTTAGGGTGTTTAACATGTACATGCACAATCTTCCCTTTTTATCTAGAATTTCTGCTGTGACTCACAGGAAGTGTTACATTCATTTGTATACAGATGTACAAGCAAATTCTTACACCACCTCGGCTTCAATTCCAACCTTTAAGTATTTTATCACAATTTAAATCCTATTTAAACAGCAACTGAGTAATACCATGAAACAAAACATGAAGGAAATGGTTTGCTCTAAAGAAGTGTGTGCTAGGAAAAAGTTGTGTGTTCAGCTTGGAACATACTTCCGTTGGAAAAGCATGCATCAGGTATTTTTTTGCTGACTCTAAGGTTAAACCATTCCAAAACTAGCTAATTTTTTTCCAGTAGTAAGAAACTTTTTTCCACTGCCAAATAGGAAGTGGACACATGGGTGTTGCTTTACGCACAGTGCCATTCTGACCACAAGCAATCTAAAATAAAAATACAATTTCTTTGTATAAGTTTAATTCAAAGTCTCTAGTCAGTAGTCACTCCTCAAATGTGGGGGATTTTTTCTTTTCCAGATATCTAGTAGCGTATACAAGAAAAATACAACTTTACAGTAAAAGTACTGTAATGTATAAACACAAGGTTAAGACACGTTTGTATTTTATGTATCTTAAAATATGGATGGAAAAAAAAGGCAATAGAAGAGCTTAACTTACGTTTCTCTTGCAATGATTTTCTTGCCAATAGCAGCCTGGATGGCTATTTCAAACAACTGTCTAGGTATAGCCTCTTTTAAACGTTCACACAGGAGTTTACCAGTAGCATATGCTTTATCACTGAAAAATAAAGTCAGCAACACCAAAAATATATCCGTAGATCCGTATATCCTATATCCGTAGATCAAACTGCTTGATTAAAGGATTTTAGTAGAGGTTTTCCTCGTCTTAACTTGGATGGTAAGTTGATCAGATCATAATTTTACATCTCATGAGTGGTCTCTATATCACCTGTTTCATACTAACAGGTGGTTAGATTGTATTAACATCAGGTCTTAAAATAAATGTGAAGTATATATAACAAACACCCTGATAATCCATCACACTGAAGATACTCTGAATACTGTCACAGCTTCAAGTGAAATTTTAAACTAGCTCAAGGAGAATTTTCATTGTTACAGACCCAAGAGGTCAAAAAATACCTATTACAGAAATATTTTTTAAAGTCTGGTTTTATATAACAAGAAAAAAAGATTAACGCACTCTTGTCATTTGCTAATAAAAGTTATCCAACTATATCCACCATCTGCATATGCATCAGGTTTTGGAAAGAAAAAATAACAAAAGGTCTAGAGAAACTACTAACAGATACTTTCATAAGCCATTGGAAAGAAATGGGTCTATTATCTTTAAAAAGATCCATATTTAGCAGACATTTTTTACCAAGGTGTATGTTTTCAGGTAGCAACAATGTGATTCCTTGTTACCAGTATAGAGCAAACAGTTTAAGCATGAAGTACTTAAGTAATGTTCACTGAGCATTACAGTTTTAAGAGGTACATAAGAGGTACTTGTATAATTAGAATAATGACTATCTGAATACTGAGCTTACAGTAATCTCTGTAACTCTTTCTCTATAAATGTAATCAGCATATTATATAGACAAATGCAGTTTTTACAGTGGGAACATTCTGAGAACACCTGCAGCAGGATCAGAATGAATGCTGACTACAAGTTTAAAAAGTCAATTGTGATCTAAAGCTAAAAGAAAGGCTATCAGTTTTAGTGAGTTAAACAGTTCAGGGACGCAAGCTAAATTGATCAAGAAACACATGCTAAAGCAGTAACTGACTTTTGCAAGGTGAACCATTCCATTTTGCATCTTTTCAGAGTAAGAGATGCAGGTAGATTGCTAAATAACAAATGTTGATGAAAAATGCATTAAGTAGCAATTGTATGCAAGAGAGTTACTCCACTCCAGCCCCAAGATCCTTCTGAACAAGACAAGGGTTTTATTTTCCTATGTCAGCCTTCTAGAGTTAGAGAATTCCAAGGATTTCAATACTGCAATCATGTAAAAAATATGAAAATATATTTAGCAACTAAAAGTATTTTAAGAAGGAAACAACCCACAAAAGTTCATCTGGGAATTACTGGAAAGGGATGCTGAAGTTACACAAGGGAGCTTTGTAAAAACTTTGTGAGATAAGGGGAGAGGCTGGAAACAGGAAGGTCATTATTATTCTCACCTGTAATTCCTGAGATACTCATAGAAATTCAATCATTTTAGCAAAAAAATTTCTGAGGTAATTCCATCCAGTAAATATTTACATTCTCCTGGTACTCTGTCAAGAAACAAGATAACAACAACCTTCCATGGAACAGGAATTACTGGGAGAATAACATCTTCTTTTTTTTAGTATTATGTGCCATAAATTATTCATCTGGCCTCTTCTAGATGGTCTGTATGTCCATTTTTTTACCCCTTAGAAGATTGGCATTTTGCATTTCCTTCTCCTCTCTGCCCTACGTTTACCACAAAAATATGATGTGCAGCACTTAAATTGAGAAAGGGAAGTAGAAAACTGCTATTAATTATGGTATGCATTTCCTAATTTTCATTATTACAAAATGCCTCTCTTTTTCAGTGGTGATAAAGGTGGTCATGTGGCATAATCTTCAATGCTCATACACATTTGTCATATATAAGAGTAATACCTGTACCTATATAATCATTTAGGTCAGAAAAGACCTTAAGTTCAAGTCCTATTAATAGAAAATATTTATAGGAAGTCTTATTTCTTTGGAATAAAGAATCCAATCAACCTACTTGTGTGTGATAGTTGCCAGTTCTTCAACTGGATTTCCATTTAGAAGAATATCCATTTTGATTAGCTCTGCTGCTTGGTATCCTGCATCTTCATAATCAAAACTAAAAAAAGCAGTTCAAAAATTAGTAATGATATCGTAAAAATTATATTCTGCATTCTTCGTTCCATACATTTAAAGACACATTTCTTAATAAAACACTTGAACTTTTTAATAAAAGGGGAGTACAGTTTTTAATAGTCTCTCAGTAGGTCTCTGAACTAGAAATGTACTGCACATAATGTCCCCTCCAATGCAGAAGATACCAGCTTGCCTACAAGGATGTCTTTCCAATCTACTGAGAAAGGTAAATAATTTAGAAATCTACACGCTTAATGCGATCATTTGAAGAGTTTATTCAAACCCTTACTAAAGTGTCAGCTGGAGGTTCCTTCAAGCTCCAGGAAATACAACCCTCCAATACAGCTTTTGAACACTAAATGTCCTGAATGTCACAGGAATCAAGCATTAACCCTGGATTGTTTTCTTTTCATCCTCTCATTTGACAACCTTTTTATGTGACCCCTATTATTCTCTAACAACTAAGTTTTTGACTTGATTTCCAAACCGTATTTCCCCTTTGGTATGTATGGGCCTTGCTGTCTGTTAGTTTGCAAAATTTCTCAAAAATTAAACAGGAGATGCAGAGGTAATGTATGCAATAGATAGACAGATAAATAGGTCGACTGATTGATCTTGTGTGTAAGTATAAATGTGGAGGATCATCAATATCTCTATAATTTGGTCGAATATGAAATACCAGGACACAGGGGGAAAATCCTTTGAGATTATTTCGAAGCACTTCCTAGTTGACTTAATAAACCATAGCTGTGTGAATAATTTATATAACAGAAATACGATTATTGAGAGCACTAAATACACAAGCTATATTAAGGGGTCAATTAGGAAATTTAAAAAATTAGAAAATGCAACATTATTTGCAATCATGCCTAAATCAAAGGAAACCCAGCATAATTCTGCTAATGAGAGGTTTTTGATAAAACAGGTTGGGTTTTATGTAGTTGGGACGATGCGGAGAGAAAATTCAAAAGCTCCATCCCTCTGTTCTTCTACCTTGCCTCTCCACTTCTGCTTATGCCTCTGCTGCAAATATATATACAAACCTGGGCAAAACATCTTACGTTTATAAGAGGTATTTAAGAAAACACAAACTCAAAGCAAATTCAGTCCTTCAATAAGATTCATTTTTATGTTTATAAAATGAGTAATATAATTAGGTATAGCGATTCCTGCTGTGCAATGTATCTCACAACATCTCGACATACCAGGTTTGTGAGAGCTGTTGAGCCTCCTGGGGCACAAGCTCATCTGCCATGCAACATTTTCCCTTTCATTAAACATACAGAGGCTCTTCACAAACATCTGAGTGCTCTAGTAGCCTCTGAATCCACAGCAGCCACCCACTACTGAACATTTTGTTTCAAAATACAGATGATTTCCTTTTTTTCCATAATAAAGCATGTATGTAAAGTAAGTAGTTTGTTTTAAATACCACATGTTTTTACTAGCTTTAAATAATCAATTTGGTTATTTTCCCTTTTCCACCAAGAGACAGTTAATACAGTTAAGTAGTACAGTTTCAGTGATTCCTTTGACAGAAAATGCCCAGTCTCACTTCAGACAAGTAAGGACCATCTAGGTCTTACTTCTATAGATAAAGCCAGTGCCACTCCAGAGCATGCACTTGAAAAATACACACATTGCCAAAGACAATGATTATTAGGTAGGGATGCACTTTTCATGTTTTTCAAACTTATTTCCATCCATTTTCACAGTGAATCTAATCCATTAAAGGTGAAGAGAGACATTTACAGCACTGTCATAAACAAATATTCTTCACTTGTGCCCTTCCACAGCTGTTCCTCAGGTCTTCTTTCACCCAGCCCCCTCTCAGGGTCCAGGGTTGGGGTGGCAAGGGGAAGGAGGAATGAGGGAGGTAGTTACCTTGCATAGCCAGAAGACAGACACTTCAGAGCATCATAAAAATCCACCACAATTTCATTCAGTGGGAAGAGGTATTTTAGCATAACCCTGTTTTCATCAATGTACAGCATATCCTTCTGGACTGCCCTACGATCCTAGACAAATAAGAATTGTTTCAATTCCCCCTGACAGAAATTTTCTAAAAAAAATACAAAGCAAATTAAAAAGAACAGCAATCCAGCTACACAAGAGAATTCCTGTACTTCAAGTCCCAAAGTAACTTCCTTACTGGTAGCTTGCTGAAGTCCCAGGACAAACTGCAGCACTATAATAAATAAAGTGGTTACAACTTAACTAGACATATGAGTCAAGCCTTTCCTCTCTAAATGCTGAATTTCTGAAATCCTTAACAGCTTCTGCTTAGTGCTGCCACAGAAGGACTTGCAGGTTCATCTGTCCTCCCTGGAAGGTATTAAAGTTATGTTAGGAATTCTTTGCAATAGATTTTATTCATCACTGTACTGACATACAACTACTGCACTGCTTTATATTATGTATTTTGAAATGTTAAAAGCTAAGAAAAATATTGTGAATAAATAATATAAAGACAATATGCACGGCAGTTAAAACATTTTCAATTAGAAGTATTCCAAATACAGTTGGGGAAATGTGTTTGGGCATCACTATCCTAAGTTTACCTTAGCGAAGTACTGAAAAAAATACATTAACACACAGTAAATGTTGACAGAAGCTGTATTTCCATGAATATACTTCTAAAAAACCAATACATCTTATTCCCCTGCTGCAGATTCCTTTCTTTCAGGAGAAAAGAACTAGCTATGAATTAGTCTAGTACAGACCAAGCACTTTATTGTCACTGAGCCTCATCACTAACTTTCAATATAGGGATTCTGTAGTCCAGAATTTTACAAATAAAAAGTTAAAAACTATTTTTTCCTTCAAAAGTATTTGTTACTTCAAAGATATTACTTTAGTACTAATATCTGTTACCATACTAGCTACTGTCTTCACTTTAAGTACGAGGTGAAGGGCTTAAAAATGCAAAAGACAAAAACTGTACACCAACCTGACACAAAGCAATTATTTTCCCAATATATTCATGAGGTGTTACAATAGTACCAAGAACAGTTGGCTCCAAATATTCTGATACTGAAAGCTTATCAGGAAACTGAGCAGGGTTGATAATAGTAATCTGCTCTTTTCCATACTCCTGAAAACAAACAAACAAACAGATACTGTAATTTTAAAAGCAAGTATACTTAACAGCAAATGAGACAAATACAGCATTGAAAAAAATGCTAAAAAATTTTTCAGTTATGCGTTATGCAACCCAAGTTTAAAACAAGGATGATTTTAGAAGAGATTACCGTATCACATATAGAAGTCCCTTACCAGCATATCTTTAAATATTATTATACAGAAATATTACAGAATTTACTTTTTACTTGGGAAATGACAGAAATACAGAAAGCCTTTCTGTCCATCTTTCCAGGCCTCTCTCTTACTTGTAAAGTGAGGATCTTCCTTCTTCTTACTTCATCCTGATCCTCTAAGTTACTAAGGCACAGCTTCAAGAGAAGACCTGCTCTGACTACTTTAGAGTTCAGTCATGGCTGAACATGCATTCTCTAAGTAGAATTTTGGGTTCAGGCTCCCTTACAAGGTGAATTGGGTTTAGAAATTAAGTTTGATTTCTGTCTAAGTGCTTTCATTACCTACTTTTTCCAGTCCAACATCCTAGTAAGGGCTGGGGCTACCCTTCCAAAGTAAAAGGAAGGTTATGTTGCTTATTATGTAAATACAACTTCCCTCTGCTCCACACACCAAAGCTAGTGATGATACCACTTCCACTGACAAGGACCCAACTTCGAGCATTGTTTGAAAACAATCCCACATGAACAATCCAGAATCACTTACGCCCCAGAGGTGTCAACTACTTCATTCACAGCTGCTATACTGCCTAAGTAAGAAATCAAAATAACCAGAGAGATACGAGGTCTATGCCTCACACCTTGCAAGTACAGCAACCTTTCTTATACAAGTTTCTAGTAATTTACAGAATTCTGTAGTGTTTAAAGCTACATGGGGGATAATCTGCCAGTCAACTTGCAGCCTCCTCTGTCAGCAGGTGCTCTAAGTCCACCTCCTCTCTCTAAAACTCAAAACACAGTAATTTTATTAGCACCCAGTTCCACAAAGTTTGCATGTGCCTGTTTCATTGTGATCAAAAAATCTCACTTGCTTTCACCAACCCCTGCCAGTTTACAGTAGCATTACAATCTATTCCTAAAAACATTCATGTTTTCTGACTGATAAAGCCTGGAAGATTATTTCACCTGCTTTTAATGCAGTCCAGTCAGTATACACTTAAAAGAATGCAGCAAGGTATGTGTCCTATATCCCCATTTTCAAGGAAAAGTATAAGACATAAAAAGAGAGTGCTTGAAATGGAAGGGGGAAGAATAGCCAACAGCCTTGAAATTTAAAAGTTTTAAGTTACATAGTGGTGTTTCTAATGTTTACTATAAAATACAGTACTAGCCTAGTTTAAAAGGGGACTCTAGATGTGTATTATAGGAGGCTTTTAAACTGCTATTTAAATAAATTTTTTTAATGAATTTAATATACCTTTATCAACTTTGCTGAGGAAAGAACAGCTTTATATGGAACTGTAGGTGCAGTCAAAATAACAGACATGTTATACTCTTGCTCCAAACGTTGATTAAAAACTTCCATATGTAGAAGACCAAGGAAACCCAATCTGGAAAATAAATATCCTGTTGGTAAAAGTATTTGTATATCCCCTGGAATTTCAGTGGTCTTTTTCACCCTCCAGCAGGTTTACACTGCGAGTCTGGTAGTATCAGGCAGAGCAAACAACCTCCAAGGGACCAAATAACCCTACAGTTGAATAATACGAACAAAAACTAACAATCACAACAAATTTCACTCTGTGCACACAGAGGATGTAAGGAAATCAAATGCTTTTGATCTTAATCTATCATTAATTTGAATTAAAGCTCCTGATTTTGAATTAAGTTTAATTCTACCTTCAGTTTACTTAAACACGCGTTCTCAATTTAGGAAGTTTCAAAAATGAAAGCAGTATAAAAACCTCACCTCCATCCAGCTCCTAAGGCGAGGCTACTGTCACGATGAACAGTTACACTGGAGTCATTCAATGTCAGCCTTTCCAAAGCACTTTTGAGATTATTATATTCTGTTTGATCTATAGGATACATTCCTGTCAAAATATATTAGATAGAAGTGATGTGACAGAGAGCTTTATCTATTGTGTATTTAGCTTTCAAATACACCTCTTACAGTTAACAGAGTAAAAACATCAGAAATAGTTTACTATATGTTCCAACTAGTTTTAAATGTGAAAAACAAAGATCCTTTTTTCCTCAAAAAAAAATAGTCAAAACATAATAAAGTTTCAGATTACCTCAGAATTAACATTTAAAGCATAATGGTAGGATCACTGTACTCATCTAATCCTTCACAACTGTGAAAGATTCACAGTTGAGTATAACCACTGTTTTGCAGTGTAAATGTATAGCTTAAGCATACACAAATAAGCAGATTTCACTGAGATGTTCCTTCAAAGCTAAGAGTGAGCAAAAAATAAAGTGTCATTTCAAGTTGCAAATGTTTTCATATTTTTTGAAATTAATAAAAACAGCTGTTTGTACAACTACTGCCCAAAACAGGTTCTACTGTATCACTTTTCACATCACTGTATGTTCAGAAAATGTAGACTAGACTACACCAAGAAGCAACACACACACAAAACCATTACTTACAAGATTACACTTTTCTACACTCACTGACAGACTGCCTAACCTCCATGAGACAGTTCAAGCAAGTTTTTACACACTGCTTCACAACAAGTCTGGAAAACGACTTAGAGAATTTCTCCCTTTCCGAAGACACCTTCTGTAGCACTTGTAGTAGCAGTAGTTACTGAAGGTAGTGGAAACAGCTCAACAAAACTGTTCAAGCTTAAAAAGTCAAATATTTTACAGAATCATTCCGAGTATTAGCTCTGGCAGTTTACCATGTTTAACAAAAATGGAACAGCTACTAAGTTTTAAAAGAAAAAAACACCACAATAATTACAGAAACCTGATTATCAAGACAAAGAATTCCCCCCAATTTTTTTTTAAGTTTCAACCCTTCTTTTCCAGCTATTTAGAGTTTACTGGCATTAGAAACAATAATCATGGGCAAAAATACATGTTTGTCTTGTATTCATATAAAACCAGTCAGCAACTATTACTAATTCTGTTAAGCCACAGGGAAAACACACAAACCTGTATAAATGACACACCTTGACTAAAATTCTAATCCTCACAACTCTTAATATACATGCTTTCTTTTAAAAGCTCTAACAGCTCTTACTCTTACTGAAAAAAAGTAATTCCACTTTATATTCGTTTACTCCTCACCTGCAAAAACCATTGGCTTCGCTGACTTAAAGCCAGGCAAAGGCTCCACTGGCTGTTTATACAAAAACAGTGTGTCTCCTATTTGGGCTTCCGTTACTTCTTTCATTCCAGCAATCAGGTACCCCACCTGTCCTGCATATCTAAATAAAATTGTTATTATATGGACAAGCTTATTGGCATTAGCAGTATTTCCACTATTTTCTTACTTGATTTAGCCCAGCCAGAAATTCAAATAAATCAGCCCCCTAAAAACCCATATTCATAGACCAGAAGTAAAATTTAAGTTGCTTCACCTCCGAGTTGTGAACTGTCACAAGTATTTCTATTTCTGTTACAGTTGAGCAGTACACTTACAATCCTGGATTTTGAATTCTCTGTTACTCCCAGTTTAAAAGCTGGAGCTATACCCTGGAGAAGCTCCTTCTAAGACAGAGAAGCCAGAACAGTTCCCAGCTGCCACCACAGCAAGTTTCATAAACTAAGAGAAAGAAACTAGACACACACTTTCCATCAGCTCATTATGCTAATAGAAGGGGAACAAATGATAAATATCGAGAAAAAAACTGGTTTTGGCTGTGATGGAGGAAACTTTCTTCAAAGCAGCCCTGTGTGATGCTGTGTTTTGGAGTTGTGACTACATCACTGCTGATAACACACCGGTGTTTAACTACTGCTGAACAGTGCTTGCACAGCATGGAGGCCCTCTCGGTTTCTCACTCTGCGCTCCCACAATCAGACTGGGGGTGGGCAAGAGACTGGGAGGTGACACAGCCAGGACAGCAGACCCAAACTGGCCAAAAGGGCATTCCATGCCATATAACATCATGCTTAGCAATAGTGTAGTCTTTCCAAGGTGGCCGTTACTTGTAGACTAGCAGGGTATCAGTCTGCTTGTGGGAGGTGATTGTCTTTGCAACTGTTGTTTTTATTTCTTTTTTTCCTTCATTTATTAAACTGTCTTTATCTCAATCCACTAGTACCTCCTCATTTCTGATCCTCCAATTCTCTCTCTCACGCTACTAGGGTTGGGGGAATGAGCAAGGGGCTAGTTGGGTGCTTAGTTGCTGGGTTCAACCCACCAGACACAGTAAAGCAGTCTGAGAACTCCCCCAATAAAGTCATTAACACATATTTGGATGCAAACTAGTAAAACTTCTCCACTAATTCTAAGTACCTGTTTTTCTTCCCACTGCTGCCATGAGAAGCCAGTTTCTGGAAGCTGTTGTATTCCTGGATTTTAAGTTTTCCACCCTCAAAATATGCTGCAGCAATAACTAAGATGAAGCCCCATTCCCTTCCACTCTCAAACAAGGCAATACCTAGAAATAAATGGGACAGCTGAATATCAAACACTAGCCTTAAAAAAACTAGCTGTCCAAATGTTCCATGTACTACAGAAGACAGAATGGCTTCCTCCCCCAGCAATGCCCAAAAAGTACTCCTCAAAACCTTCTGCCTCAGCATGCCCACAATGAAAGATTGACACAGAGCATTAAAATACAAATAATTATTAAAAAAACCCACTAAAGAACAAGAACAAAAACCTAGATATCTCCCAGTTTTTTGTCTCTAAGCAAAAATCAAACAAAAATGCAGGATTTTGTCGCTTACACCAATATACGATTTGTTCCTTTGTAAGAAATTTTTACTTACAGCTTATGTGTTGGCTGTTCATTTGGAGTCAGAATTCCAACTTCATTAACTTCGTATCTTTTCTTTGTGTGTGCAGACACAATTTTATGTCCTTTCGCAATCTCGCCACCGAAGAGTGCAATGTTAGCTATGACACCTCGGTAGTGGTCAAAGGTGGAGTCAAATACCAAGGCTTTCAAAGGATCAGCTGTGTTACATTGGGGTCTGTCACAAAAAAAAATAAAACAATGTATTATGCAGTGTGTTTTCAGTCAGCATTGAATGAGCACGCACTCACCCCAAAAACTTTCATAAAATCATAGTATACCAGCTTGGAAGAGATTTCAAGGATCAGCTGATCTAACTTAACTTGGCAGAAGCACACTCTAGAATAGATGGCCCAGCACCCTGCCCAAATAAATCTTAAGAGTGTCCAATCCTGCGTAATCCACCAATTCCATGGGGAGATTATTCCAATGGCTTTTTGTAGCTACTGTTTAATACCAGAACATGGCAATTAAGGTATCTCTTAAACCTTCCTTTCTCAAGGCTCAAAAAGTCCAGTTCTCTCAGCCTTTCATCACAGGGCAGGCTGCCCAGTCTTTTGATCATTTTTGTGGCCCTTCTGTGGACCCTCTGTGGATCAGCGCGTCCACATAATTTTTCCATAGCAGGGACCAAAACTGAACCCAGTATTTCAGGTGTGACCTAACCACCACTGAGTGGGATGATGACTTCTTTACCTCTGCTGGTATGTCCTTGAGGCAACCCAGCATGCTGTTGTCTTTCTTTGCTGTAGCAGCACACTGTTCACTCATATCGATCTTGTTGTCCAGAAGAACCCCCAGGTCCATTTGCACAGAGCTGGTTCACAGCTAGGTGAATTCCAGCCTCTGTTGCACTCCTGAATTAAGTTTTCCCAGGTGCATGACCTTTTGCCTCTGTTGAATTTCATAATGTTCTTGTTAGCCCACTCTCCCAGCCAATCCAGGTCTTCCTGCAAAGTGGCTCTCCCTTTCTGAAGTGTCTACTTCCCCACTCAGTTTGGTACTGTTAGCTAACTTCACTAGGATACACTGCCCATCTTCCAGATCACTGATGGTGACATGAAACAGCACTGAGCCCCATATTGATCCCTTGGGGACCCTACCTGTGGCCAGTCTGAAAAGGAGACCTTTACAGCCCTCTGGGTGCAGCCTGTCAGCCAGTTCCCCACCCACCACACAGACCACTCTAGACTGTAGCACACTGGTTTCTCCAGGAGTCTGTGAGAGACCAAATCTAAAGCCTTAAAAACCCAGGCAGAGAGAAATCCAGGTAGACAGTGTCCACCACTGAGCAGGTTACTTTGCTGTAGAAGGTGATCAGGTTTGTCAAGCATGATCTGCCCTCAGTGAATCCATGCTAGCTTCTCCCAATCACATGGATCATCCGACATGTGATGGCCTCCAGGAGGATTTGTTCCACACCATTCCCAGGGACTGAGATAAGACTGATGGACCTATAAATTCCTGGATCCTCCTTTAAACTCTTCTTGTAGATGATACATTAGCATTCTTCTAGTCTTCTGAGATGTCCCCTGATCTCCATAACTTCTCAGAGATTATGGAGAGCAGCTTTGCAATGACACATCCAGCTCTCCTAAAATCCTCAGGTAGATACTGGCAGGGCCCACTGATGTGTAGGGGTCTGGCTCCTACAATAGTTCATGTACAAACTCTTTCTTTGCTGATACTGGGTATGTGCATCAACTTGAATTTTTGCTCCCCAGGCCTAAAGCTCAACAGTGCTGGTAAAGACACAGGTGAAGAAAATGTACCTCTGCTTTTCAGCCTCACTGGCAACTGATTCACCTCTCCTGTTTAAGCACAAGTCAATGTTTTCCTTCTGTTTCCCCTACATCTCTCTGTAAAACATTTTCTTTAAATCAGCTGTATATTAAGTTTAAGACTACTGCCGATACTGCATAAACACAACTCATGATTTCCTAATTAACTTTATAAGGTTACTCAGACACATAATTAAATACAGACTTACGGTGGGATCTTCTCAATGACCTTTTGAAGAACTTTTTCAACATTTGTTCCTTGTTTAGCAGAAATCTAAAACAAATCCAACAACAATTTTATAAGACCTGTCTTACGCTCATGCAATTAAATAGTGTCATGTTTACTTAAGACAGTTTTGGTGGCCACAGACCAATAAAAGTACCCATAAAAGTACACAAAAGTACACTTTAGAATGCTATTACTATGAAATGTTTCTTTGATTATAAATTATACTCTAAGTTTCTTTCCTTGTGAATGGCAATTATGATAGAAGTGAAAGCCATTTATGGACCGTCAATGAGAATTAATTTAAAATCTCTGATGCCATTTATCAAAACATACTTAAGTGTTTAGCTGAAAGGTATTTTCTCCACTCTTCTTTTACAGGAAACAAATTTTAAAGAAATTCATATGTCAGAGAAGAACAGGCAGACGGATGGCATCCTCTTGATTTACTACATGCACATTATATTTTCAGTTATAAAACTGTAGAGATCTTACCCTTACACATTCATCTGTAGGGATATCAAACAGCTTCTCAATTTGTTTTTCAACTCTTTCAGGGTCGGCATTCTTCAGGTCAATCTGCAAAACAACAAACTGCTAAATATACAAGCAACCACGTCTCCCACATCATCCAGTACTGTAGTTTCCAAAAGTGCAGGAAGAAACCTTTATGTATTTATGAGTGAATACTGGCTGTCTTTAGGAAAACATCAAGATTAATTTTAGAAAGTCTTCCTTCCTTGACTTCAGGAAGGATCTTCTCTGTAACTAGTCTATTTTTGGCTTGTTTCATTAGGCAAAACAACTTTGTCCAAAGCCTTCAGTTTACAAAGTAATTTGAAATCATAAAGTGCTACCTACACTGTTTACAGGATCAAACATTAAGTACGATATAAATCTGTAAAAAGCATTTAACATAAGCCGAGTAGTAATTAATCTTGTGATTCCAATAATACAGCCTTCAAAACTATATAGAAAATAACACCTGAATTTCATTTAAAACTAAGACTAGACTTTTTAAATACTGAGCTGCTACTCATGTAATCTCCTCAGTATCAATGAATTTTTAACATCATCTATACCAACCATGTAAACCATGGGTGCTGCAAAGTCCACCACTAAGCCATGTTCTTAAGTGCTATGTTTGTTAAATACCTACATGTATTTTATGACATTAAAAACTGCCCAGCAATTACTGTAAAATTTTACACAGACAGCAAATACAGAAAATTCTTATTACATTCTAGTAATGTTATATATAAATCTTACAAATATTATAATAAATAACATTTTTTTGTTATATACTTCTATTTGAGGA
Organism: Atrichornis clamosus; assembly: GCA_013400975.1. Taxonomy (NCBI): domain Eukaryota; kingdom Metazoa; phylum Chordata; class Aves; order Passeriformes; family Menuridae; genus Atrichornis; species Atrichornis clamosus. The sequence continues at coordinate 32,998 of WBMZ01000829.1, forward strand.
TACATTTCTTATCAGTCTTCTACACACTTAACAACCCAACTACTTAACAGAAAACTCTAAAACCTTTATTACCTTATTTATGACAGGAATTATTGAAAGTTGTGCTTCAAAGGCAAGATAGAAGTTTGCCACTGTCTGAGCCTGAATACCCTAGAAAATAACCATTATAAAAGTTTAACACAGAAATTTCCTCAGTTTCGGTGTGATTTTGGGAGGCAGTTTTAGGCATACTATACAATTTAAGATTATGTCACTATTCTATCCACTCTTTCACTTGGGAGATGAAAAATAAGTAAACAGTGATTGATTATATGCAATTGCTGAGAAAGAAAACAACTTTCCTAATGATAATTTCTCGTAACCTGAATATAAGTAAACAAATTAATAATATTGTATCTGTGACCAGCTTCCTGGAACTATTTACAGATAGCACAGTATTATGCATACACTATGCGCCAAGCACGTATTTCGGGCATGCTGTGATCTTAACTATTCAGAAATAAATAACTGGTTCCTCAAAGAACAGATTTTTTTGTTCTCCACAAACTATTTACAAATGAACCCTGGCAAAGAAAAAGGGATGCTTCTCATGGTGATAAGCCTGTAGTTACCCCACAAGGCAGGAACTTCAATTACCTTAGTTACTTTTATAAAAGAAAACAAATTATAAGGTTTGTACCTCACATTTCTTTGAAAAGGATGGCAAGAACAACAGCTGTGACTAGAAGAAGATTCCCTTCCAGATACAAGAACCAAACAAGTGAAAACAAAGAGACAGACATGATAATGAATGAGACTATAAAGCAATAATATCACAAATGGACCAAAGAGGGCAGAGGTGGGGATTGGAGGAAACAGAAGGGGGAAAAGAAGCTACTTGTTCTTTCTTTTGTTCACAAGAGATCAAGAAGATTACTTAGATGGGGATATTCACTACGGATATATGGGTCTAACTTTTTTGGCAATATAAAGAAGAAACAAAGAATACTTTCTAAAAAAAAATTAAAAAGTTGAGTTTGTAAGCATTCTTACTGAAAGACAAATAAAGAATATCAAGTAATCACGTAATATTTAAATGTGATCTCAAAAAAACATTAAATATAAAAACATCAGCACATTTAGGGAATGTATTTACTACTGAAGCTTACTTAGGAAGTCCACTTGCCCATCAAACTAAGAAGGAACAAGTGTTCATAGTCATTGAAGGTTAGTTCGTTGGGTTTGGGGTTTTTTGATATGACAAAGGAAACAGTAGCATTGATTTGACCCTTGTACAATACGATCATAAATATGCCATAGAAAAAATTCTCACAAAGTATTTTGATGATAATCTGCCCATATTTAAAATCATGATTTCATGATCCTCACATTCTAGTCTGTGAACTGAAGGTACTCAAATGGGTGTTAGTACAACAGCTAGAAGTTCTGCAGACTGCCACTTGCAAAATGCATACCCTCTGAAAAACAGGATCTGATTCTTCACCAATCCTGTGCTATTATTGCTATGCCACGGAATTGTGCTATTTGTCAATACAAGTACCTGCCTCTAGATAATTTTTAAACTCACATTACTCTTTTTCTGCAACGTAATACTTTTATGGAGACAGACCAGGGGCAAAAACACCGGTGGAAGAACTAAAAAAAAACCCATCACCTAGTCTTCCCTCTAGCCTAAGGAAATACTGAAATACTAAATAGAAAAAAAGAATTAAGAACTACACCTCATTTGCATCCACTACAAGTATGACACCTTGACAGGCAGATAGTGACCGTGATACTTCATAGCTGAAATCTACGTGGCCCTGTGGAGAAAACAGACATTTACAATTTTAGGTATTTCTAGAGTCTTTTGCAAAGATTTCTGCACTATGTTGTTTTTGTTTGTATATATGTACGTATTTAAAAAAAAAGAGGAATTGAATAACAAGAGGCTAGAAATATCCTACTTTTAAATATAAAGTCATTTAGCTTTGTGTAATTTCAACACTGTTTATATTTAACTTACTGGCGTGTCAATAAGATTTAAGAGGTAGTTTATGCCTTCATGATTGTAAAAGAGAGATGCAGATTGTGCTTTAACTGTAATTCCTCTTTCACGTTCCACCTGTAGTTTATCTAGCACTTGTTTATTACGGTCAGTTTTGGAAATTGTTCCTACAAAAAAGGAAAAAAAAAAAAGCTTTATTACCTGAACTACTACATGAGCTCCCAAAACACCTAAATCTTGAAATGCCATTAACAAAGATAACTTTGCAGACTTGCAGCTGCAAATGAAGCTTTTCCATGTGATTAAGCTAATCTAAGATTTTCAATCAAAAATAAAAATACACATCAACTCTTTACATTGGTTAAATACATTTTACATATATAGTGATATAAAATACTGCCCTGATAAGCACGATAAAAACCATCATCTAAGAGATTAAGAAGAAGCAAAAACTCCATTCAGTGCTAAATAATTTTTATATTTAAGGAAGCTTCACATCCTATCACTGGAGAGCAGTGGCCCAGAGCTCAAAGACCAATCTCAAATGCAAGAGATTGGTATTAGCATAGTGACAGACCTGAATTCAAAATTCCATTTACCACAGGCATCAGGTAAAAATGCTCATAGTGATACATTGGAGGTAATCATAAAAAGTAACTCTGATGAAAAGCTTCCCTCCCACGTTTTGTTTTGTTCACCCTTAAATGAGAGTCCAGAACTCCTAGGTCATGACAGTCCCACCCCTTCTGTCCACCCCTACCGCTGGCAGTAAACTTGCTGTGTGCTGATCTAATGGATGACTGGTTGGAACGACAGAAGTTACATGGTGAACAAGGAAGTTCACTCCTTTTCAGTCTCTTTCCAAAATATGTACTTCTTTGATTGAATTACACACTTCCTTACACCTACAGACAAGCAGATCTCAACTGTGAAATCCATACATCTGTAACACTACACAACTGAGAGCCTAAAAGCACAAGCCATCTGGCATTAGAAGGATGAAGACATTAGAAATTTTAGTAATAATCAAAGCTACAGAAACTTAAGACATCACCTTCCATGTCAAGCAAAGGTAGTATAAAATGAGAATATTTACCTGTAATTTCCAACAATCTGTCTGCTAGCGTACTTTTGCCATGATCTACGTGAGCTATAATACTGAAGTTTCTGATGCTTTCAACAGGATATGACGACATATCTAATTTTTCCTGAAAAACGTAAATTTCTTTTCAAAAATCATGGTAACAGTCTCCATATACAATACGACCTCTCCTTTAAGAAAAAGAATCAATTCTTTTAATTAATCTTTCTCTAGAAGCACAGGTTGAATAGACACAAAAGCTTTAACTGCCACCATTGTTTAAAATTGTTTAAAGTCTGTATGACTTTAGTCATACAGACATATACATTTATTTATCACTGAATAACTAGAAGTGTGCTGGAAAGTGTGTGAAAGCTACTATGTTCTTATGTACAGAGAGAGCTGGAAAACTTTGTTTTATTGTTTCACATTTGTTAAACTACTAAACTTAAGGATTAAGAAAACTGAATTCCGGGGAATCCCTCTAGTTAGCCCGCATGGTGAGTCTTTCTCTTGAGTCTATGAGTTTCTTGGGTCGGTGTCATGATGTCCCCTTGCCAGAATTACCTCTTACCCAGTCACAGCTGATTCAGCACAGTTGCAGAGTTGCCTTTATTAGTTTCTTCCTTATCCTGGGAGTTCTGTCAAGTATCTTGTAGCCCGTAAACTCTGCATTCTTTGTGCCCACTATCAGCAGTACAACCCAAGCTTTGTTAACCCGCCCCTAGGTCTGAGATAACTGAAGTATGTCAAGCCCTAAACCTTGACAAGGCAATTCTACCAACAAGAAATGTGTCTTTCTTACACCTGGACGTTAACATGGTCTGCCTGGAGAGGCCGGCAGCAGCTCAGCCTCGGGCAGGTGAAACGGCGCCCGCACCCCGTCCCTCCGGGCGGCCCTGCGGACTCACCTTGCCAGGGCAGCTGTACCGCCGCTCGCACGCCGCGGGCAGCCAGGCCGGACGGCAGAGCGGGGCGGCGGCGGGGCAGGGGCTCCGCAGCCGGGCCCAGCGCATCGCCGTCCTGCCGGCAAGGGCCATGGCGCTGGGGCTGGGCTCAGCGCCTCCGCCCGCC
>WBMZ01000830.1:0-12698 GCA_013400975.1 Atrichornis clamosus
GAAGCAGCTCCGAGGCTGTGCTGGGGTCGGGGCTCTGGGCACCCGCATCCCATCCCATCCCATCCCATCCCATCCCATCCCATCCCATCCCCTCCCATCCCACCCCATCCCCTCCTCCTTCCCCGCTGGATTTCCGGGCAGTTGGCACCTCACAGCTCATTAACACCGCGGCGCTGCTCCAATCTCCGTGACTAACGAGAAATCGGGATTTTTATGGCTCCCTTCCCTCCAGCCAGAGGCAGCAGACCCCGTATCCAAAGCTGGCTCAGGATCCAGGTGGCTCCTGGACAACCCCGGGTGAGCCCCTCAGGTGGGAGTGGGGTCGTTGGTGAACTCCTGATTTACAAAGCTCCGATTCCCAAATTAATTCCCGAGCTCGGCCGCTGAGACCGGAGGCTCCAGCACCGACAAAAACCTTCGGAGCCCGTCAGATCCTTCCTAAACCTCCTGCTCTCCCTGCACCGGGAAGAGCCGCAGGTTGGGAAATCGCAATTAAAAGGGAGCAGAGTTCCGGCGCTAATGAGGCGAGGGTGGCGGCAGCCACCACCGAGGGACTCCCACGCCGTGACCTCTGCCTGCCTGGATGTCTCATGGAATTGTGACAGGAATGCAGCGCGTCCCGTGGGAGGGACGTGGACACCACCCACGGAGGGCTCTGGATCAGCGGGTGGAGCGGGGGAATTTGGGATCTGCTGGATTTGTCACTCATCTGCTGTCACTGACACAGCACAGCAGGGCCTGGGCAGGGCTGGGGGGGTCGCCTGGCACCTGCCCCTGCCAGCAGGGATGGCCTTGGGATTGGCATTCCCGGGTTTCCCGAGGAGCCGGCACCTGGAGCTCACGCGGCTGGGCCAAGGAGCTCACCTGGCTCATCCCTCATCCCTTGGTTGCTGCATCCATGGGAATCACCCCCTGGCACCCCCCCAGGGCTCTGTGCTCCCGCCCGGCCGTTCTTCCTGGCACCTTGACTTGAAATCATGGAATCACACGAGGGAAGGGACCCCCGATCTCAGGATGCTCTGCGTGGTTTTCTGGGAGCTGCACCCCGCAGAGAGTCATGGAATGGTTTGGGATGGAAAGAACCTTAAAGATCACCACATTCCCACCCCTGCCACGGGCAGGGGCGCCTCCGCCAGCCCAGGGTGCTCCAAGCCCCGTCCTCCCTGGCCTTGGACACTTCCAGGGATGGAGGATGGAAGGAAGGAGCTGAAGGACTTCCAGAAGGAGAAATATCCAGGGGTGCCTGGAGCTGCATTAATTCCTGAGCGTGCCTGGAGGGGCTGAGCCCACCACGCCCTCCCCGAGGCCATCTGGGAAGCAGCAGGCCTGCCGGGATTCCCCGTGCCCTGCCGGGCTGGATTCCAAGGAAAATGCCAAATCCCAGCCACGGGAAGCCAAGCTCAGCGTGTGCCGTGTCCCAGAGCTCCGACACCTGCCCGGGTTCCCAAGGAGATGGGAACATCCCCCGGGCACTGCAGGAGGAGTGGGCAGGTGGGAAGTGCCCGGTGCTCCAGCGCCATCCCAGTGCCATCCCGGTGCCCACAGCTGGAGAAATCCGTGCCTGGCTCCCGTGGATGGCACCCCAGGGAGGCTGGCAGTGGATTTTTCCCGTAAAAAGGAACACAAGAAGCCCCTGGGCCCCCGAGGGACCCCCTGCAACTCCCGGGGGGTGACACCGGCACAGGGAGACCCCTCCAAGCTCCCAGGAGCCCCCGAGGGGTCTCTGCCTGTCTGTCTGTCTGTCCGGGGTCAGGTGGAGTTTCCGGGCTCCCACAGAGTCATCCAGGGATTTGGGAGGCGCTGGAGTACAGGAGAAGCCACGCCAGGGGTGGAAGTTGTGACACGGGACTGACTGGAGCCCCACGTCCCTTTGGAATGGCAGTGGAGGCAAAGCCCGAGGATCCAGGGCTTTCCAAGCGAGTGGAGACCGAACCCGTGTTCCGGCAGAAGGGCAGGAATCGGCTTCCCTGGAACCTCTCTCCAGACCTTTCCAACAGGAGCTGCAGGGCTGGGTTTGGTTCCCTGAACACCCACCTGGCAGTCCTGCCTGGGATTCTCCCACAGATCCTTGCTTTGCTCCCCCAGGGCTGGGTGGATCTCTGGGATACCCCACGGGCTCCACACGAGCACGGATGAATCCCAGCTCCATTGGCCACGGTGGGAATTTTGCCCCCTGTTCCCTCGGAGGTGCCCAAATTTGGGCTGAGCCCGTCCCTGGCCCGAGGTGGGATCTGTTCCTGCCTGGAATCTGGGATGGGGGTGCTGGGATTTGGGGTCGTGCTGGTTTTCCTTGTTCCTGTCACTCCAGGCCTGGTGTCGTGCAGGACCTTCGGGAATCTCCCGGTGATCCATGATTTCAGGGCAGGGTGAGATCCACGGGCTGGGAGTTTCCCAGCCCATTCCATGGGGCTGATGTTGATTTTCCCATTCCAGTCTTGGGGTCATGAGGGACCCAATGAAATGTTCTTCACATTCCCTTTTCACTGAATCCTTAATTTATCCTGATTTACCATGCCGTCGGGATAACAGGCTGGAAAAGTCAATTTGCTGTGAATTCCCAGCCATTCCCTGTCCTGACAGGCCTGGAATTACCCAGGTCTTCCCAATACTCACGCAGAATGACCTCTTTTCCCATCTGCCGGAGCTCCTGGCTCCGTTCTCACGCCCTCACTTCCATGCATGGATCTGCCTTGGGCACCTCTCAGGCTGGACCCGGGAATTCCGTGCGGATTTTTGGTTCTTTCCAGGATTTCTTCCTCTCAGGGAGAGGAAAAGCCACATTTTAACCCGCGGTGAAGCCCCCCCGGGTTTGTTCCTCCTTTCCTGCGACACTTCCCTTCCTCCTCCTCCTCTTGGAGACCAAGATTTCCCAGGAAATCTGGGTCACCGGCTCATCCTGAAGGGAACCTGCAGGAATTCCACGGCAGCTTTTGCGGGGGAGAACGCAGGGCTGCGATCCCACAGGGATCCTGCGGAGGCTGAGCAGTTTTCCAGCCCTCTCCAGTGTCCATCCCTGCTCCTGCTGCCTCAGTTTCCCTCAGGCATCGTGCTCCTGGGCTGGTTTTCCCATCTTGGGAAGCCTGGAATGGGAACTTGGGAATCCCGACAGCCCCAGGCTCCCTGGGATCACTCAGGAAAGCTTTTGTTAGGATCAAGCAAACCCAAGTCCTGCCTCAGGTGTGGTTTTGGCTCTTCTCACCTCCCACGTTCCCTGAGGGATCCTCCCGCCTGCCTTTCCCAGGAAGTTCTGCAGGGATTTGGGGCTGGATTGGCCCCTGCGGGATGTGAACCCAAGGAATGGGAGCGGCGGAAATTCCAGGCTTAACCAAACACGGAATGAAACATTTGGCTTCAGACCCTCCCCCAAGCCCGACTGAAGGGTCCCAGGGTTCGAAAGCATCGGGCAGAGCAGGAAAATTGGGAACCACGAATAATTCCTCCCTGGACAAACGGGATAAACGCAGATTTACAGGAAAAATGGAATCGGGGAAAGCTGATGAGTGCCCAGTGCCCGCTCCGGAGGCTCTGCTAGGAGGGGAAGCAGAGATGGAGCAGATGGATTTGTGGAAAGACTCAGCAGAGAAATTCCAGCTTCCCGAGCTCATGGAAAAGGCAGAGAGGGAGCAGGAACCCCCCATGGATTCATGGTGGTGGCTGGGATTTCTCCTGAGGGGCTTCTCCAGGGCCCTGGAATGTCCAGCTGCTGCTTCCCAACGGGGACTGGGGGAGAGTGGAGATTGGGATTTATAGAAATACGGGAAAAGCTCCTCTGACCGCTCCGAAGGGAATTCCGCGGTCCCTGCAGGGGCTGATGGATGGGGCCAGGACTGGAACGGGAATTTGGCTGTGCTGGGGACAGGGAAGGGAGTGTGGAGCTCTGTGCTGGAGCTGGGAGTGCTCACCACATTCCCACTCTTCCCTGGCAGAGGTTATTCCATGGATTCCCCATCCCTGGGAGTGTCCAAGGCCAGCCAAGTGTCCAGGGCTTGGAGCAACCTGGGATCGTGGAACGTGCCCACGGAAGGGGCTGGAATGGGAGGAGTTTTAAAACCTCTTCCAACCCAAACCATTCCTGGATTCTGGGAGAATTCCGAGTGTCAGTGTTCCTCCTTGGAGCAGTTCTGGAATTTCTTCTGGATTTTGTTTAGGATAATCCCAGGTAAAGTTGTCCATGAATCCCTGTGCCTGCTCCCACCTCCTCAGGCTGCATCCAGAGCTTGGGAACGGATCCTGCTCCTTGTTGTTCCCGGCATCCCCTGCCCCAAATCCATCAGGACAAAACCTGTGAGGAGAGGGGGAAGGGAACGGGAATCTGTGGGAAAAGGAGTCCTGAGCACGTGGGCTCTGCCAGGAGGAGGAATTTCCCAGGAATAACTGCAGGATTGGCTCGGGGTGGCTGTAAATCCATCCATGATCAATTTAAAAAAAACCACTTTGAAAGTCTTTACATTTGTGCTGTTTTAGGGAATTCGCTCCCAGGATCCTGAAGATGAACGATTCCTCTCTTTGCGACGGCACAAGGAATTCTTTGAGCTTCGCAGGCTTAATGCCGAGGAAAAAAGGATTAATTTGGATATTCTTGTCCAGAGAAGTGAGGAAGGGATGCAAAGACTTGACCAAAAAATGGAGAAAGCTTAAAGAAAAAAATCCTCAAAACAGCAAAATAGGGGAATTTCTGATTTAGAGGGAAAAAAAATCCAAGGAAGCAAAGCTGAGGGTCCCGTCCAGTGACAGCGGAAGCTGCCAAAGCCGAAGTGAGGAGGCAGCAGGGCTGGAGCGAGGAATGTGGAGGTGGGAGAGCTCCCAGGGAATCACAGAGGAACAAACCCACTCTGCCATCCTGGGAAAGCCTCCCGGAACGCCCAGAACCCACCCGGTTCCCGGGATTCACCCCAGGGCTCCGCACCCGCTCCTGCAGCCCGGCCCTGCTCACTGCTAAAAACAGATCCATGCACTCCGAGCACAGGCACAACCTGGAGAGAGATTCCCGGGAAAACGGGGCGAGGGGTGGGCACGGGGCTGAAGGACTGGAAATGAGGGAAAATCCCTCTCCGAGGGGTGCTCGGGGCCTGAGAGGAGCTCTGACCTCGGCCACGCCGATTTATTTTCCCATTTTGAGCTAAAATCGTCTCCCCGGAGGATTTTTTTTTTTTGCACTTGTTTGGGAGGAGCTGAGCTGGGGCTGTCTGCACCTCATCCCCGGGGATGTCACACGGGAGCGGCGTGGAAATCCCTGCATTTGGCACCTTCTGGGAGCGATCCCGGGGAAATGGGGGCCCTGGGGGGCTGCGGGCCCGGAGCCCTCGCGGGGGAATCGCCCAGGCCGGGGGACAAACAAGGAGCAGTCGTGGGCTGGCTCCGACTCCATCCTCAGCTCCCCGCGCTCCTCCATCCCACACAACCTGCGATTTTTCTTCCCAAATCCAGGGAATTTCAGCTTCAGGGCTTTCTGTCTGTTGTACCTCTTGGCAGGAGCTGCTCTGCCCAGGCTCTCCCCGCCCTTGCCAAGCCATCAGTGATTTACAGGATCCCTGGCAGGCCGTTCTGAGGGGATAAATTCCCTGGCTACCAGCAAATTCCGGGGGTTTTGGGTTAAACGGATCAAATTCCTGCTCTGTTTGCTCTTCCCAGCGGAATTCCTGCTGCCTCTGCTGTAGCAACACCCATTTTTTCTGCCGTAATTCCCATGAAATGACTCCTTCCCCCTCAGTCCCGCGCTCAGTGACTGAACCTCTGCTCTTGAGATGCTCCTTTTTCTCCTTGCCTGCCCTTCCTGCACAAGCCATCCAGTTGGATATTAATATTCCAGACACCATTTCGCCCAACGAGCCCGTTATGCCAATTAAATCAGAGTTTTGCTTTGTCTGAGGAATTCCAGCTCCTCCTGTTTGTTCTGCTTCCCGTGTTTGTCCACCCGGACCTGCGGCCGTTCGAGCCTTGTCCACTCCTGTCCTTGTCCTCTCATGAACCAGGAATGGTGCAAATCCATCCTGGAATCGGGAGGGTTTCTTGGCTGCCCAGAGGATTTCAGAACCCACTTCTCTGGTGGTTCAAATCCTATTAATTTCCAGCCTGTGCTCACAGCGAATTTGGATTTATTTCTTCTTGTGCCAATTTCTGCTCTGGATGAAAGCAGAGCTGCTCCCTGCGTGGCTTCGCTTTCCTGCTGTGTTTCCAGCCAGGGTTCCCCCTCTCCTCAGCCTTCCCTGAGTTCTCCCATTCCTGCTGGATTCCCAGGGCAGAAATCCTCGGGATCAGCACCAAACGCCTGCCCCCTCCCTCTGCGAAATTCCATGGGAGCGGTGCTGCTCCAGCCCCTGGGATGTGCCGTCTCCTGTATCCCGCTGCGTGGGATCCAGCTTTGGGTCAGCTGCAAATTCTGGGTTAATTCCTGCTGGAATTGCTCAATGGGACATTAACCCCTGGATGGCTGTTTGGGCTGGGAGAAATTCCTGCCGGGATCTGGGCAGCTGGAGGCAGGGAGTGCTTGGTTTGCCATCAGCAGGAGCTCCGGGATTTGGGATCGTCCTGGCATTGCAGTGGCAGGAGGCACTGCTCGATCCTGCGCTGGACATTGGGATCGGGAGAGCAGGAGCTCCGGGAATTGCGATCGTCCTGGCATTGCAGTGGCAGGAGGCACTGCTCGATCCTGCGCTGGACATTGGGATCGGGAGAGCAGGAGCTCCGGGAATTGCGATCGTCCTGGCATTGCAGTGGCAGGAGGCACTGCTCGATCCTGCGCTGGACATTGGGATCGGGAGAGCAGGAGCTCCGGGAATTGCGATCGTCCTGGCATTGCAGTGGCAGGAGGCACTGCTGGACCCCACACTGGACTTTGATTGGGAATGGGAAGAGCAGGAGCTCAGCTGGGCCTGCTCTGATCCCAAGACGCTCCTTGAGGGAGCAGACACCGAGAGACGACTCCAGAGAGGATCCTTTACATCAGGAATTGCCCTCCCTGCCCTCCCCTCTCCGCGGGCTCCGCCCGGGATGTGGAACCCATCCCATTCCCGCGGGGGATCCCGGCTGTCCCAGGACACCCCGGGCGGCTCCGGCTGCTGCCACCTGGGCTCTGCAGCCCCAGGATCCCTGCCCAGCTCCAGGTAATCCACCTGCCCGTGGATGTGCAGGAGCAGCGGCTCCGTGGGGGCTCCCCGGGATGTCCTGGCTCCTTTCCCAGCCCTCGGAGGCCGAAAGGGGTTTCGGCTCCCTCTGGACCCCTCTGGTTTGGGGGTGGATCTGCTCCAGATGGAAGCGAAGCCGCGGCTGGGGGTGCTGGGCCTCCGCCTGCTCCTGCAGCCGCTTCCCAAAGGAACCTGGGGATTGTAAACTGTGCCGAGCTGGAGTTCCTGGGAATTGGGAGCTCCAGCACTTCCAGAGCTGCCTCAGGAGAGGGATCAGACCCTAAAGGGCTCCCAGGGGTTGCTGAATGCTCCCTGCCCCTCCTGCAGGAGCTCTTGTCCCCAGGCTTGCCTTTGGTCGTCTGCAGCAAACCCTCCACGGTCTCCTGGTGTCCAGGAACATTCCCGCTCTCCCAGCAGCGTCCAGGAGCTCCCTGTGCTCCCTCCAGGAGCAGATGTCCCGTCTGAGCCCCACCAGCTCCCAATTCCCGGTGTGAACGTGGCCAGGACCCCAGGGAAGAGGCTGATCCAACGTTCAGGAAGGACAAGGAGGGTCCGGGGGGCTCCAGGCTGGGCAGCTTCACCTCCTGAGGGAGTTTTCCAGGCACGGGGAGGATGGGAAGTGACTGGGACAGGCAGCAGGGATTTACCAAATGTGTCCCGTGGGGCTGGCTGGGAAAAGGGGGAGCAGTGGGCACCGTTTGATTTTATTTTAATTATTGTTTCTATTTAATTTTAGCGAGGGTTTGGATGTCGTGAAAGTCCCTTAGAGCCCACTGTGGACAGGCTGGATGTGTGGGAAGAGGGCTGGAAGTTTGTCTGGCTGTCGTCTTTTAGGAATAGGAGTCAACACTGCTCCTTCCAGGACCCGCAGGTCCTGCCAGGGGTAGCTGGAAGCCACCCACAGATCCTGGAATTCCCTCTTTCCAAGGAAGGACAGCTCTGCATGTGAAAGTTGCCATTCCCAAAGCAGCATCCTCCAGGAGCCAGCCCTGCCTCAGGCATCTCATCCCTGTGGATGTTCCCAGAGCTGCTGGTGGCTCTTTCCCAGGGATTTTGACCACCCCAGGCCATGACCAGCTTTTCCAGGGATGGATCTCCAGCTTTTTATCCCCTCCGTGGGCTTTTCCCTCTCCTGGGTGCATCTCCCGAGGGTCTGTTTTGTTTCTTTAGGGGTATCCAGAGGGCTGCCCCACCCCTGGGAGCGTCCAAGGCCGGGCTGGACAGGCCTTGGAGCAGCCCGGGAGAGTGGGAGGTGTCCCTGCCCATGGGAACGGATGGGCTTTAAGCTCCTTTCCCACCCAAACCATTCCATGATGGGCACAGCTCCCAGAAATCCTGAGGGGGCCCTGAGGCCTGGAGAGCCCTGGAGCACCCTTGGCTGTATCCCAGCACCACAGCCGGAATCCTCCCGGATCCCTCTGCCGCAGGATGGAAGGAGGAAGCTGGGCATTCCCAGAGGAAGAGGTTTTCCAGGAGTTTGCCGAAGATCCGGGGGCTGCAGGGCCTCGGGGTGAGCCCTTTGTGCCCATCGGGGCTGGTACTGGGAGGGAGCAGCCCCACAGCGCTGGGGGAACTGGCCCGGGGTGTGTCCCCTGTCCCTGGGAGTGCGCTCCCTGTGTCCCCTGCCCCTCGGAGTGCCCCCCCTGTTTCACTGGGGACATGATCCCGGTGTCCCTGGGGACACGATCCCTGTCTCCCTTTGGTCCTGACCCGGGTGTCCCCTGTCCCTGAGAGTGCCATCCCTGTGTCCTTGGGGCCATGATCCCTGTGTCTCCTGTCCCTGGGAGTGCGCTCCCTGTGTCCCCTGCCCCTCGGAGTGCCCCCCCTGTTTCACTGGGGACATGATCCCGGTGTCCCTGGGGACACGATCCCTGTCTCCCTTTGGTCCTGACCCGGGTGTCCCCTGTCCCTGAGAGTGCCATCCCTGTGTCCTTGGGGCCATGATCCCTGTGTCTCCTGTCCCTGGGAGTGCGCTCCCTGTGTCCCCTGCCCCTCGGAGTGCCCCCCCTGTTTCACTGGGGACATGATCCCGGTGTCCCTGGGGACACGATCCCTGTCTCCCCTGTCCCTGGGCGTGCCATCCCTGTGTCCCCTGTCCCTGGGGATGTCGTCCCTGTGTCCCTGTGGACATCATCCCTGGGTCCCCTGTCCCTGCGAGTGCCATCCCTGTGTCCCTGGGGACATGATCCCTGTGTCCCCTGTCCCTGGGAGTGCCATCCCTGTGTGTGCTGCCCCTGGGAGTGCCATCCCTGTGTCCCTGGGGACATGATCCCTGTGTCCCTGGGGACAAGATCCCTGTGTCCCCTGTCCCTGGGGATATGGCCCCTGACACCCTGGGTGTGTCCCCTGTCCCTGGGGGTGCAATCCCTGTGTCCCCGGGGACATGATCCCTGTGTCCCGTGTCCCTGGATTTGCTGTCCCTGACACCCTGACTGGGCACGGGAAGGTGTTCCTGGGCAGGGATCCCGCTCAGGAGGCTGGAAAACATCCCTGGAGAGGGGCTGGGTGACTCCAGGGAAATCCCGTGGGAAAACAGCCCTGGACAGGGGCTGGGTGACTCCAGGGAAATCCGGCCGGACAACACCCCTGGGTGCATCAAATTCCCAGCACAGGGACATCCCGGCTGGACACGCTGGGGGAGGGCTCGGTGCCCGGCGTGGGGACAGTGCCCGGTGTGGGGGAAGGGGTGGGTTGGAAGAGCAAGGTGAGCTCCCGGGACAGGAGCGGCTCCATGGACACGGGATCCTCCAGACAGAGCCGGGATCCTCTGGATGGAGCCGGGATCCTCCAGATGGATCCAGGAGCCAGCGGCGCAGGGAGAGGCACGGAGGGGCCGTGTCCTGTGTGTGGCGTCCCTCGGACAGTGTCCAGTGTCCTTGGAGGGAGCACAGGAGCTCCGGGCTGGAACGGGCCGTGGAGCTGCTGCTGGAGCTGAGCAGGGTCCAGCTCATCCCGGAGAACTCCAGGACACTCGGCCGGCCCTGTGCCGTGGTCCAGAGCCACGAGTGCTCCTCCCCAATTCCGGGAAGAGGACGGTGCCTCTGCAGCTGCTCGTTCCTGGGAACTGACAGTCCCAGGAATGCTGCCAAACCTCCGGCTGATGGATGAGCCCCTCTCGGAACCTGAAAAGATTCCAGGCAGAGGGAGCGGGGCTCTGCAGGGATGTGGGGATGGCAGGGAAGGGGCAGAACCGGGAATGGGAGCGTTGTAAAGGGTCTTCACATCCATGGGAGTCACCACACTGGGCTGGGAAGAGAGTCCGGGACACTGGGATTGCTGGTCTGAGACAGGGAGAACATGGAAGGAGTTCAGGCACAGTGGACAGGGAGATCCTGAGCCAAGGGGAAGGGAAGCGCCTTAAAAACAGGGATTAAATGGAGCAACTTGGGAATGAATCATGGAATTGTAGAATCCTGGGAAGGGGTGGGTTGGAAGGACCTTCAAGCTCATCCGGTGCGACCCCCTGCCATGGGCAGGGACACCTCCCACTATCCCAGGCTGCTCCAAGCCCCATCCAACCTGGCCTTGGACACTTCCAGGGATGGGGAATCCATGGAATAACCTGTGCCAGGACCTCACCACCCTCCCAGGGAGGGACTTCTCCCGAAGGAAGAAAGGGATGAAGGGAATGGAATGATTTCGTGGTGCAGCTGGAGATTTGGGGAGCTCCTGGCCACGGAGTGCCAGGAAAATGGGGGGACGTGGGAATTAAAGATCTTCTCCTGTGGGTCTGTTTGTGGTCAGCACTTCCAGCGGAAAGAGGCATTCCAGGGAAGTCAGCACATCCCAGGGGCTGTGGGGGCTGGATCCTCTTGGATATCAGAAGACCAGCAGTGAAATCAGAGAGCCAGGGCTGCCGGCCAGGATTGCCAAATCCAGGGAAGTCATCCTGCGCCTCGTGCTGCTCCCACGTGATCCTTGGAAACGTTTCCTGGCCATTCCCAGCACAGCCAGGAGCTCCTGGTGAGCAGGCTGATCCCGGGATCACGCAGAGGGAGAGGCTGGGAGGGACCGGCCCAGCGTGGCTGCGCTTCCCTGCGAATTCCCCTCCATCCACAGCTTCCGTGCCTCCCTCCTTCCCATGGAGTGATGGCCTGCCCGGTGGCTCTTCCTGCTCAGCCACCTGAGCTGCCGAGCTGGGATAATTCTCCTTCCCTGCTCTGCTCAGGAGCATCTGGAGCAGCTCTGGGAAATTCCAGCCTTGGTGGAAGCTGTGGAGGCAGGTCCGGAACGCCTGGATTTCCATCCCGCATTTCCCACATCGATTCCCGACTCAGGGGCGAGGAGGGGAGACCTGTGGGGGTTTGGGGAGCCCCTGGGGACCCCCCTCTGCTGAGCCGCGGCCCCCCCAGCGTGGCCACTGATCCCCTGGGACCATCCGGGAAGGGATTGGAGCAATCCCGGGAGCAGGAAGAGGAGCTGGAACAGGGAACTGGAGCGCGGGCAGGGCTGGGGGTGCTGCAGAGCCCCTGGCTCGGGACCCTCGTGCTGGGGCTGCAAACCTGCCTGCCCCCTCTCCAGGGAATGCGCCGTGCCCCTGGAATTCCCACCGATCCCCTGGCATTCCCACCGATCCCGGGTTTGCGTGGTGGCCACAACTGCAGGAATTAAGGGGCTGGAAAGGCTCACAGGAGTGGCTCGGGTCGGGTGGGGGCGAGCGGCTGCCCCCGCTCCCAGGGGGTCTTCTCAGAGCAACCCCGAACCTCGTCCAGCCGCTCCCGGCTCCCCGTGCCCGGCGCGGGTGTGGCTGCTCCTGCGGGCACCGCCCCGGACGGGACGAGGCGCCGCGGGACGGAGGTGTCCCTGTGCCGAGGTCACCGCCCAACGTGCGGGGGCCGAGGGCCTCCATGGGAGCCCGGAGCTCCCCCGGGGCTCAGCGAGGCCGGAGAGAATTCCCATTCCCGGCTGGAGACCCCTGCCCAGGGGTCAGCACCTCCTCCTGGACACCTGGAGGGAGATTCCGCAGGGGATGGGGACAGGCCCGCGCTCTGTGGGGTTTCCTGGCACGGTGTGAGGGCACCGGGACAGCGGGGACGGGGGGGTGGCAGCCCCTGGCACGGAGCAAGGTGTTGGTCCCCTCTGGTGCCACCTGCTCGTCCGCCCTGGTGCCACCTCATTGTCCCCCCTGGTGCCACCTCTTCATCTCCCTTGGTGCCCCCTCCTTGTCCCCCCTGGTGCCCCCTCCGTGTCCCGCGTGGTGCCACCTCCTTGTCCCCTCTGGTGCCATCTCCTCATCCCCCCTGGTGCCACCTCCTCGTCCCCTCTGGTGCCACCTCTTCATCTCCCTTGGTGCCCCCTCCTTGTCCCCCCTGGTGCCCCCTCCGTGTCCCGCGTGGTGCCACCTCCTTGTCCCCTCTGGTGCCATCTCCTCATCCCCCCTGGTGCCACCTCCTCGTCCCCTCTGGTGCCACCTCTTCATCTCCCTTGGTGCCCCCTCCTTGTCCCCCCTGGTGCCCCCTCCGTGTCCCGCGTGGTGCCACCTCCTTGTCCCCCCTGGTGCCATCTCCTCGTCCCCCCTGGTGCCACCTGCTCATCGCCTCTGGTGCCACCTGCTTGTCCTCCCTGGTGCCACCT